>PVLA01006049.1:0-132305 GCA_004027455.1 Hydrochoerus hydrochaeris | reverse complement strand
ATATAAATCTTGTCAATATATACCATGATAAAACACGTGTATCATATAGCAAACATATATGAAATGCCCATACAGTTTCCTAAAACAAGGAGACACACAGTCCCTATGGTTCTTTTCATGAAATCAAAATTCATGCTGTGGCAGGTAAAAGAAAGAAGGAAAAAGAGAAAGAGAGACAATTAATAGAAGGATATTCTATTAATTATTATTGTTCAATCAATTATTGTTAATTATAAAAAAAACCCCACAAAACATAGTATTTCGAAACAATGATAGGGACACCTAATGTTGCCAAGGAGAAGATCAACTGGAAAAATTGTAATGTTTCAGATACACTTAATACTCACTGAAACCCTATTGATTAAATAAAGCTAAATGATTCACAATCGCAATACAAATTATAATGAAACAATGCCCATGCATTTTGCTCTCAGGATGAGCTTACATGAAATACCTAAAAAGGAATCTAAATGTCTTTTAAGTTGATTTAAACACTGCTGCCTATCATATTTGAAGTAAAAATGAAAAAACAAACAAAAGTGTAGTTATTAATGGACTTATAATAGGAAAACAATACTTATGATGTAACTATTGTAACATTTTACATACATAACTACATTTAGAAAATATTTTCAGTGAAAATATGATCTTTAATATTTGCAAATATACCTAATGAATGGTTAAAAGGGCCAAACTATTTTTATTCAGTCTGTGTGAATTTTTCAAACGTATCAGGTATTTACATAGATTCTTGGTGAGAAACTGAAAATGCCAACGTGCAGGGTGAACTCAGATTATCAGAGTGCACTTGGGGGTCGCGCAATCCCTGGGCTGAGGATAGCGGGGGTTTTCCATGCAGTCCAGGAGCCCCTTCTCTCTAAGCGCGGTGCTGAGTCCTGCCCCTCTGTCCCTCTGTCCTCCCCCCACCCCTTGCATCTGGCTCTCCTGGCATCTGGGCTTTCGCAGCTCCTTCCTCTTGAAGCAGGCACCAGCGGGGTGCATGGGGATCTTCACGTTGCTGATTTCAGCCTCTATAGAGATGGCAATGATGATTTCTGAAGTGTTCTGAGGAGGAGCATGATTCAGGTTAAAGCCCAGGCCTGAGTATCAAGGCCTGCACTACTGCCTAAGGAACCTGTCCTCCCCTCTGTGGTGCCAGCAAGGATGACCACGCCAGTGAGGGTACCAGGCCCATGAGGGTGACCAAACCAGCGTGGGGGACCAAGCCAGCGGGGATGGCCATCCCGTCCCGGAGTAACGCGGGCCCACAGCTTCCTCCTGGGCCACCTGCGGGAACTCTGACCTGGACAGGGCTGCAGCTGCAGTGGGCCACTTCCTCTTGGATATTTTAGCCTTCATGTTGCCCTTTTTATCAATGCCAGGGGCACCAGTCTTCTGGGCTTTGGGTTTTTTTTCTTTAGTATCTGATTTCTCAGGTTTTTCACCTGCATCTTGCAAGTTGAGAAAGAGAAGTTCCCGGCTTCCAGTCTATATCTTTTTAAAATTTATTTATGTATTTTTTTTCCAGTATGGGAATCGAACTCATGACTTCATACTTGTCAGGCAGGCGCACCGCTGAGCTATATCCCCGGCCCAAAAATAATGTTATTTTACTCGAGAAAATACCTCCTCGCACATCACAGGAGAGGAAAGGGTTCATCATGTCATGGTTTATGTTGGTGGCCCCCAGGCCTCATGCATTTGCATTGTACATTTGTGACTGGTTCGTTGTCTAGCACTTGGATTGATGGTGTCAGTGCTCCACCCACCTAGGGGTGGAGCCAGAATGCAATGTAAGGGCTGGAAGAAGATGTGTGTCTTTCTCTTATGGGTTTCTGCCTTGTTTGCAGCCGTCATGAACTGCAGCCCTGCCATGCCACCCTGCCTTGGAGCCAACCGAGTATGGACTGAAACCTCCAAAACTGTAAGTAATAAATCTTTCCTTTCCCAACTTTGGACAACAGGTATTTTGTCTCAGCAATGAGTAAAAAGTAACTAAGACACATCAACAGCTGGAACAGAGGTCACACACCACCAGGAATCTCTGTATCCTACTTTGTAATATTTAAGAATAGAAGAAAAATTTGAAACACATTCTAAAAATGAAATAATGCAGGCAAATAGAATGCTATTGAAGATAATCTAAATATGTACAGAATAATTATCCTTGTTGTATGTGATGATGGAATATGAATTCTTCACATTATATCTTCAATATAATTACATTTACAATACCAATGAATGGATAATTTCACCAAAAAAAAATCATCTAAATTCCTCTTGAAAAACTGAGGATAGTGCTATATAACAGAAATCTTCACTTGATCTTAGCCAAAAGGTTCAGATGCAATATTATACAAATCTTAAAAGAAGTAAAAAGGAGACACATTCCTTCCTCCTAATGCCTGGGTCACATTAAGAGGCAGTTGTTTAATTCTCAATCTAGGGCAAGAGGCACACATGTTAAACAGCTAGTTATTACTAGCCTGTCCTCTCTCACATGACACATGAGTTTCTATAATACTGAGTAATTTTTGCAAAAACATTTTCACCATCTCTCAGTATTGTTTGAGTGCACTGTCCAATTCTTACATGGAACTCGCAGAAGTTGGAAGAATATTTATTATTTAAGCTAGAGTGAAATGAGCAAAAGCAGAGATTTGGGGATTATACCAATTGGGATCACATAAAACTATCATACTAAACAGGATTTGCGGAAAGGTGATGTAGAACTCTCAGGATGATAGAGGATACTATCATGGACTGAGTGGCTTAAGGAATGCATCTTTCTCCCACTTTAGGGGCCTCAGGGGTACAAGATATACATATCAGCTAATTAGCTTTCTGATAAAGACTATCTTGACTTGCAAATGAATGCTTTCCCACTCTGTCTTCATTGGGTGGAGAAGTCTAGCTGTCCACTTCCTAGGAGATCCGAATACCTTTGTGGACATGCAGAACAAACTTATATCCTACAAGGCTCAGATCCAAATAATGTGTTGTGGGTCAGGGATTCAAAACTTTATCTTAGGATGTTTATTCACTTCAGGAAAGCAAAATAAACACAAGAAAATTCAAAAAGAGACTTCTGGCATATCCTAAGCAGAATACATTCTGAAGTAGAAAATGGTCAGTAAAGTTCAACAAAACAGAACTTAGAAAGGAAATGAAAGAATTCTATATTTGAAGAAAGGTTCAAACACTAATAAATGAAAACCATATTTTAAATCATCACAATGATCACTGGGAAAAAGAGAAAAGAAAGAACAAAAGCTGTAGTGGTGATAAGAACATGCAAGAAAGAAATCATTTTAATAAGCAGATACTCAGTGAAACGTAACTAGTGGCATGCTCATGATAGAAATTATGCCGTAGGTATCTTTATGTTCCCAAAACTTGGATGATAGGTTCAGGGACTTCTCACTGTATTAGTAAACACCATGGACTCTTATCAAAAGCCAGGGTTGAGGACTGACTTTCACATCATATTTTATGTAAACAAATGAACTGTTCTATATGTACATCCACATATGCTTATTTCTCAAGGTCAGATTCTTCTGAGCAGGACACAGCTTTTAGGAGAATGATGCATAAACAATACACATAATGAAAGACTCCTCAGTCAAGGCACTGTGCTGACATTATCTCAGGTGTAGTTCTATAACCAGAGTCCATAAGGAGAGTTTGTTCTTCGTAGCTAATACTGCCCCACAAAAGACTTCATCCTGCAGGAATGTTTGGAACACAGACTTCCTCAATTATTCATATTTTTTATGTTTCTAATCCATGAGGAACTCATATTAGTGTTGTTTAATTTTTTTCATAACAGAGTATTTTCTGAACAAAGGAAGTGTGACTACGTTTGCTGACTGTGTCCCTTCCTAGGTTTATACCATGACGATTTATACAGTTATACTTGTCTTCTTATTAAAAAAATACATAAATAGAATTATTATGAACTTTGCCTATATACCATTCTTTGTGGGGAGACCTTGATGCATGATAATTCTGCCTCAGACCTCCTCTGATGCAGGGACTAAGGAAATGCACCAGGCTTGAATTTTTACATCTTAAATGAGATGGGGACCATGATGAAATTTGAAGGTCTGAATTAAATCAGTTTTAGCACTGGGCGTTGAGCCAATGTGTGCTTTATGACTGGGCTATATCCCAGCCTTTTAAATTTTATTTTTCTATAGGGTCTCACTCAGTTCTCCCTGATTAGACTCTAAATTGCAGCATTCCTTCCTCAGTCATCCATGTGGTTGGGATTGCAGATGTGCATCATTATGACTGGGGAGAATTTTTGATATTAACATTGTGGACAGGTCAGTGTGTTCAGAGAAAATGCCTGTTATTTTGAACTTGTGATCTCTGGCCTGCATTACAAATGCACTATGAAAATTGATGATAACAATAAGCAGGAATGAGCTAGAGTCAGCCAAACTGTCAAGGATGTAAAAAGCTGTGCTATTCTGTGCCCTGTAGTATATTCTATGACTTACATGAGAGATCCAACATTTTATAATAAAATGGACATTGTTTTTGATGATGTTAACTAGCCATATATGTGGTGGTTATGCAGGGGTTCTGGGCATAATCAGTGAGGTGGACTTAAACTATAATGGTCACAAAATTAAGGATATTTACTATTCCTCACTTATTTTTTTTGTCTTCACCATGAATTCATTAGAATGCAACAAAATGAAAAATTCGGCATCTTTTTTACTTATGGAGAACAGTGTCCAGTATATTGTGGAAAATGTTTCAGTGTTTGAATAGTAAAAAATGTAAAAACAGGGTCAGAAAACCACAACTGGCCTCACTCTCCCTGCTGGCCCAAATCTCATGCTGTCAGTGGGACATATTACATACTTCAATAGTCAGCAAAAGGTCTTCCAGATTACAACAAAAATGACATTGTATACATTTATCTTTAAAACTGACACAGTGTTCAGCATTTCTGTCACTGATACAAACCACTCTGCAACTTCATTGCAGAGATAGCATAGCAAAAGGGCCTGGTGGAAGAAAGTTAGTCACCTCATGGCCACGAGGAAGTAGAGGGGCAGAATAGGAGGAGCTGGGGATAAGAATGCGTCCTTGTATGTCATGCACACAGTGATCTAGCTATGAGTATATCCCACCTCCTTACAGCACGTTTAGCCACAGAAGTCATTGTGGATGAGTCCACTGATGAGGGTAGTGCCCTCGAGGTCCAGTCACCTCCTTAACTCAAGAGGATTTTGGCAGATATCGTAAACCTTAATGTTGGTAAATTACACATTTGAATGATAAAAGTAAGTAAAATTTACCTCTTTTCACCAATGTGATCGATGAGTACATCTATGAATTAGGTTTTCTTTCATGACTTTCTTTTATTTTCCTGGATATGAAACTAACATTTACCAAAGATAGAATGGCATTCCCAGCACTGTGGAATAAAATAGAAGCAAATGTCTCACTACCCTGAATATCAGTCAATCCCCCTTTTAAGTACTCCTTTCTAATCTTTCTCATACACTATATTAAGTTGGTTAAAATGTAAAAATTTATTCTATAAATTTATCACAAGATTCAATATGAAGTGTTTCCACTTCCAAAAACTGTAGTTTGTTAAGGATATGTCCATTTGTGTAGCTTTGCCATCTGAAAATATATACATGTTTGAAAGCAGCATTAAATTACAAAGGTATTCAATTTTTGTTTGTCAACCAAAATGTACACAGTTTTTTAAAAATATAAGACAGTAAACATGAAATTTAGATTTAAGTGAAAGTTATGTAAAAAATACACTAGTCTAGCACTGACCCAACAACACTTGTTCTGAAAACATTAATTTAACTCTAATTTGGATCTCAAAGTAAATAGGGATTACAGTTATTAAACAATTATATAAACTAAAATTCTATAGAACTGACAATCCTTACTACATATTCTACTAAAAAAATCAGAAAGTTACTTAGATAAAACCATAAAAGTTAAGAGAAAATCATAGATCCACAATATTTCTCAAGATTTTTAAACATTTCCTTCAAGTGAAGAAGACAGAAAATTATGTAATGAAAATTTCAAAATCAGCATCAATCAGCAATGAAATAACAGAACTGCATCAAACTTGTGAACAAATGGACCTGGTAGATGTGTACTGAATGTTCCTCCCAAGTCAAAATTCCTCAATAAAATAATGGCAAATAGAATGAAACAAGTCATCAGAAAGATTACACACCATGATCAAGTGGAATTCATCCCAGGAATGCAGTTATGGTGCAACACATGCAAATCAATAAACAATACACCATATCAACAGAGCCAAGAACAAGAAACACATGACCATCTCAATAGATGCAGAAAAACCTTTTGACAAAATCCAACACTCATTCATGATAAAAACTGTACAGAAAATCAGAATAAATGGTCTCTCCCTCAACCTGATAAAAGCCAAAATCATAAACCAACAGCCAAAATCTTACTAAATGGACAAAATTGAAAACTTTCCACCTAAAATCAGGAACAAGACAAGGCTGTCCATTATCATCACTCCTATTCAATACTGTTCTGGAAACAGCCAGAGCAATTAGACAAGAGAGAGAAATAAATGGAGTAAGGATAGGAAAAGAAGAAGTTAAATTATCATTATTTGCAGATATGATATGCTACATAGAAGACCCCCAAAACTCCACTGAAAGACTTCTAAATGTAATAACCAAATTCAATAATGTAGCTGGATACAAGGTCAACACTCAAAAATCAATAGCATTCTTGTACACAAACAACAAACTCATTGAGAGGGAAATAAGGGAAATCACACCCTTTACTATAGCATCTAAAAAAAAAATGAAATACTTAGGAATCAATCCAACAAAGGAAGTAAAAGATCCATACAGTGAAAATTACATTACTCTGAAAAAAGAAATCAAAGAGGATTTCAGAAAATAAAAAGATATTCCCCGTTCATGGAGAGGAAGAACAAACATTGTGAAAATGGCCATTCTCTCGAGATTGCTCTGCAGATGTAAAGCAATTTCAATCAAAATACCATTTGCATACCACATAGAACTAGAAAAATCATCCCTAAAATTCATCTGGAACCAGAAGAGACCTAAAATAGCAAAGGCAATTCTGGGCAACAAAGGTAAGACATCACAATTCCTGACTTGAATTTATATTACAAAGCTATTGTGATAAAATCAGCATGGTACTGGAATAAAAACAGATCTGAACTTCAATGGAATAGATTAGAAGATACAGCCACAATACAAACACACTCAGCCACCTCATCTTTGACAAAGGGGCTAAACACGTACATTGGAAAAAAGCCTCTTTAATAAGTAGTGTTGGAAAAATTGGCTTTCCACATGCCGAAGACTAAAACTAGCCCCATGCCTATCACCATGCATTAAACTAAAGTAAAAATGGATCAAGGACCTAAATATTAAAACAGATACACTAAATCTATTGGAAGACAAATAGGTAAAAATCTTGACATAGGAGTATGCAGAGAGTTCATGAATAAAAATCAAATTGCATGGGAAATACTTCCCAGAATCAACAACTGGAATCTTATCTTATTAAAAAGTTTGTGCATGTCAAAAAATCTCCAACAGAGTGAAAGAAAACCCATGTATTGGGAAAATATCTTAGCCAACTGTCTCTCAGACAAGGGATTTCTATCTAGAACATATAAAGAATTTTTTAAAAAATCAGGCCCCCAAAATTCAAAGACCCAATTCAAAAATGCACATCTAAGATGAATACACACTTTTCAAATGAACAAATACAAATGGCAAATAAATATATGAAAAAATGTTCAACATCCTGAATGGTCATTCAGCAAATGGAATTAAAACAACACTAAGATTCCATCTCACCAGAGAAAGAATGGCCAAGATCAAGAAATCAACCAATAACAAATGCTGGAGAGGCTGTGGGGGAAAAGGAACTCTTTTCCACTGTTGGTGGGAGTGTAGACTGGTACAACCACTGTGGAAATCAGTGTGCAGATTCCTCAAAAAGCTAGGGTTAGGGATTCCATTTGACCCAGCTATCCCACTTCTGGGCATTTTCCCAGAAAAACTGAAAACATCATACCACAGTGATATACGTGCACCCTTGTTTATAGCAACACAATTTGTAATAGCCAAATCTTGGAAACAATGCAAGTGCCCATCAATCAAGGAATGGATAAAAAAGATGTGGTATTTTTATAAAACAGAGTACTACTCAGATATAAAGAAAGATTGTATTGAGACTTTTATAAGTAAATGGATGTGATTTGAGACCATACTCATAAGAAAAACAAATCACATGAGTAAATACCATATTGTCTTCCTAGTGTAAGAAACTGAAAAAGTATATATGATCCAAAATCTACAATAAATACTGTGTAAGGGTAAGAAACTGCTCAAAGAGGAAAAGTAATTGGGATGGGAGGAAGGAAAAAGGAAAAAAATATATATATATGATAGTTAAAATGACTGTACTACTAAATATATTAGCTATTGCAAAAGAACAGTTAATACTCATATGAGTAGATCAATTTTACATGTCTATATCTGTTAATCTCAGCAACCCTTTGAAGGTAACAATATGCAATATTATAACTATTGTCACATTCCTATCGTCTTGTTTTGTAAACCTATACTGTTATTGCATTGGGTTTGTGGTTGTATTGGGTTTGTCTCTTTTGCTTTTTGTTTTTATTTTGTGTCTTTTTTCTCTTAAATTAAAAAAAAAAAAAGAATAGCTCCTCCCATACACTGAGTAAAAGCCTTGCTAGAGGGCTGGGTATGTAGCTCAGTGGTAGAGCCCTCAGTTAAATTAGCATTCTGGAGGCCACACATTCAATCCCCAGCACCAAACAAACAAACAAACAAACAAAGCCTTATGAAATTATAGAAAGCCTAACTTTTGTAGCACAGCATAGATCAAAAATCAGTATTTTGACATACACTTGCTTTAAAATTATTTCCCCTTAAGTAGTATAGTGTTATATAGAAAACAATGATTAAGTGCTGCACCAAAATCAGTGTAAAATGCACACTACGTTTGAAGGACTTTGTATCAGAAACAAATGTAAACTATTGCCATACATCTCTTTTCTGTTTGTGAAGTTGGGGATTCAACCTAGGGCCTTGAGCATGCTCAGCAAGTGTTCAGCCACTGAGCTACACTTCCAGCCCTCACATACTGAAATAACATGAAGAATATAATGGATTAAATTTTATTAAAATTCATCTCATCTTTTTAATACTTACTAAATGTCACTGATTGAAAATTTTAAATTATAGATGTGGTACAATTAAGTTTTTATTGGACAGTTCTAAAACAGTTTTCTAGAATGTTTTAAAGTGAATTCGACCTCACCTGGAAATCTGACTTTCCTGTTTCTAAATCAAAAGTGACTTCTCATTTTAACAGATATTCCTTGAATACTTGTCTTCATTGCATTAAAGAGGAAAGAACAAGTCAATCTTCATTAAGACATTAAATAACATAAAATAAATATGGCTAAATGATGGCTTTACCTTGAAAACTCTTCCACAAGTCAAGCATGGTGTTGCACTGATTGCACATTATGAGTAATCCCAGTACTCTCATAAGAGACCGAGGCAGGAGGATCACAACTTCGAGCCCAGCCTGGGCAATTTAGGGACTTAGAGAGATTGTCTCAAAATAAATAATTAAAAAAAACCTTCCAGCTGAAACAGTACCTTCTATATAACAAAATTTCTACTTGAGTAAGAAACAATCCATTTAATAAGAGATAATTGCCATAACCAGTGCCCATAATCACTCTGCATAAGAAATATTCTCAACCAAAAGGAGGAGGAGGAAGAGGAGGAGGAAGAGGAGGAGGAGGAGGAGAAGGAAGAGGAAAAAGAAAAAGTATCACAGTGACTGTATGTGAAAAATCCAGAAAACCTCACATTCAGTATATTGTTACAAAAAGGCAAATTTTAAGAAACTAAATGGTAGGGATGATACTAGTCTCCAAGATCTCATTTACTCGAATCGGGTTAGGTGAACATTTCTTTTTTCTGTTTTCTCATGTGTAGAACAAAAACAAAACAAAAGCAGTATTATTTCTGTAGAACATCCCAGTCTATTTAGATTTCCAAAAGCTGAAGGCCGAACGGGAAACAGCTAGAAACCCCCGGTCCAGGGGAGGGGGGAGGCAGGCGCGCCCACAGAGGCCGTGGACCCGGGCCCGCAGCCCCGCCCCCAGCGTCCGCGCGCCCCCAGGAGCGCCGACTCCCCGCCGCGCCGCCAGCGCCCCCTCCTCCGCGCGCAGCCCCAGCAGCGCGGGCGCCCAGCCCCACGCCGTCCGTCACCCCCGCGCGGAAGCCAACCGCCGCCGCGCGGCTGGGCGGGAACTGATCTTCGGGCTGAGGTCAGGAGCGCTGGACTCGCTCCCAGCGGCTTTGCTTCAGCAGACCAGCCGCTGCCGGCCCGCGCCGCTGCCTCCACCACCTCCACCTGTGAACCAAGACTGAGCTCTGGGTCGGCGGCAGCCGTAGACCCTGGGGATGCTACAGAGGCTCAGAGATCTCCAGACCGTTAGGACGACTCCCGGTGAGTGCCGCCGCGGCTCTGGGTTTTAGAATCGCCGCCACCCCTGGGTGCCGGCGTGGATTGGATGGGTTGTTGGGCGCCAGGGGGAGGAGTCTGAGCTGTGTTTGCAGGGGCGGGTCCAGCGGCTGCAGAGTTCAGGTGGTGCTGAGATTGTAAATTTCAAACTCCAAAGGCGCTCCTCGCGCTGGCCGGGTGACGTGGGTGGAGTCAGCCTGATAAATCCGCACGGTGTAGCAGAACCAAGTTTGGCAAAGATTCAGGACAAAAGTCTTTAGGTGCTTATGGCTCACTGAGGGAGGATCAGAAAGTGTTTGGCTGCGATTCTTATTCTACATTGGCTGCTCACTGGGGAGGGAATAGCACGGGAGTCCTGACATCACAGATGCACAGAGCTCGCTTCACCTTGAGCGTCATAGAATTGAAGTGGATCCTGACCTTCAGATTCACGGATGAGATGATAGGCTTGACAGTGTCCGCGTTTGCAGGGCTTGCAAAGGGGAACTAACAGTGGGCTGTACTTTTCATGCTTTTCTGATTGCAAAGTTAGCAGAGTCACGGGAAGAGAAGAGAGAAGGAGAAAGGGATACAGTGAGAATATAGCCCCCTGGGGCTGTGTAGACTCCTCCCGCGAAGGTAACTAACATTTGTAAGGCATATTTTGTGATTGTGAGGTTAAATGTTGCTGATATTATCTTTTCAGTCCTCATCTAAAATACTACCTTTGTAGGATCCACTCTTACAGTCAGCCCTCTAGAGTGAACTAAATTAAAGCCGAGGTTTTAGGGCAGGTGTGGGAGAGTTAGGAAGAGTCAGGACTGTCTTTCTGATCCTAAGCGCCGAGTTCACATTTCTTCTCTTTGCCTGATTACTGTAATAAGGCTGTCAGCTTTCCTGGGGACATTGGTGAGAAGATGGGAATTCCATCTGCTACTGCCCACTTCTGCGGGCATCTCTAGCTAGTCTGTTCAGTTTTTTTTTTTTTTTCTTCACTCACAGTAGCATCTTGTATTTTTGCTTTTGGTTGTTTGCTTTGTTGTTTTTTTTTTGAACCAGGGTCTCAGCCGTATGGGCATAGGAATCTCCAACTTGGCGTCCTCCTACCTCAACCTACCGAAGGTGAGGATTACAGGTGTTTCCATGTTGCTAATGAGGAATGCAGTTTGGGATTTCTTGAGTTTTTACGTGATAAACTGTCCTATTTTCAGTTTAATTTTTCCAAAATTAGGCAAATCAACACCAAATGACACTCAACATCATTTTTTATAATTTTTTTCATTTATCTATTTAAAGAAAAAAAGGCAAGACAAAAAAGAGTAGACATAGTACAGAATTTCAAAAAAAATTAACACTAAGAAATTACTAGTTGATAAGTTACATATTGTTGTCTTAGAAATAGTTGTTCAAGTTACAAAATCAAAGCATAAAAAGTGGACAAACACTGACAATGCAAAGCATTCTGTTCAATGATTTAATGGAAACTTAGTAATATGGTCATCTATTTTACATAATTAAACATCCATATAGTTATATCCTTTAGAGTACTTTCTTATTACTCTTTCAGTTTTTATTATTTTTTACACTAGAGAGACTATGATATTTATAAATGTGAGACTTATTTATTTTACTTATGAGGATAGTCTTAAATTACCTCCATTTACTTATATCAAGATCATCCTTTTTATAGCTGAATAATATTCCATTGTATAAAAATACAACGATTTTTCATCCACTCTGCAGTAGATAGGCATTTTGATTGTTTTCAAGATTTAGCTATTAGAAATTGTGCTACTATAAACATGGGTGCACATATATCACTGTGACATGACCTTTCAGTTTTTCTGGGAAAATAGCCAGGAGGGGAATAGCTGGATTGAATGGAACTTCTAATCCTAGTTTGCTGAGGAATCTCCATATTGATTTCCATAGTGGCAGTCTACACTCCCACCAACAGTGGAGAAGCATTCCTTCTTTCCCCACAGTTTGCCAACATTTATTATCAGTTGATTTCTTAATGGCAGACATTCTTTCTGCCATTTGGAGTGAGATGAAATCTCAGTGTTGTTTTAATTTGCATTTCTCGAATGACCAATGATGGTGAGCATTTATGTATTTATTTACCATTTGTATCTCTTTGTCTGTGAAATGTGTGTTCATCTCAGGTGCCCATTTTTGGAAAGGGTCTTTGAATTTTGGGGCCTTGATCTTTTTCAATTCTTTATATACTCTCGATATAAGTCCTTTGAGGGATTGTTGGCTAAACTTCTTTCCCATTCTGTGGGTTTTCTTCTCACTTTGTTGGTGATTTCTTTTGAAGTGCAGAAACTTTTCAATAAGTTGTGATACCAGTTGTTGATTCTTTGAAGTATTTCCCATGCAGTTTGCATTTTGTTCATGAATTCTTTGCCTACTTCTGTGTATCCCAGTTTTCTACCTATCTTGTCTTCCAATAGATTTAGTGTTTCTGTTGTAATATTTAGATCTTTGATCCATTTTGACTTTAGTTTTGTGCATGGTGATAGGCATGGGTCTAGTTTCAGTCTTTGACATGTAGAAAGCCAATTTTTCCAATACCACTTATTAAAGAGGCTGTCTTTTTTTCCAGTGAACATGTTTAGCCCCTTTGTCAAATATAAGGTGGCTAAGTATCTTTGTAGCTGTGTTTGTATCTTCTAATCTGTTCCATTGATCCTCAGGTTTATTTCTTTGCCAGTACTATGCTGATTTTATCACTGTGGTTTTGTAGTATAGTTTCAAGTCAGGAATTGAGATGCCTCCTGCTTTGCCTTTGTTGCCAGGAATTGCCTTTGCTATTCTAGGTCTCTTCTGTTTCCAAATGAATTTTAGGAGTGTTTTATCTAGATCTGTAAAGTATGTTAATGGTATTTTGATTGGATTGCATTAAATCTGTATAACAGTTTTTGGAGCATGGCCATTTTCACAGTGTTGGTTCTTCTTAACCAAGAGCAAGGAATATCCTTCCATTTTCTAACATCCTCTTCAGTCTCCTTTTTTAGAGTAGTATAATTTTCAGCATATAGGTCTTTTACATTTTTAGTTAGGTTGATTAGTAAGTATTTCATTTTTTAGATGCTATTGTAAAAGGTGATATTTCCATAATTTCTCTCTCAGTGAGTTTTTGATTAGTGTACAGGAATGCTATTGATTTTTTAGTGTTGACTTTGTATCCGGCTACACTGCTGAATTTGTGTATTACCTCTAGTAGTCTTTTAATGGAGTTTTTTGGGTCTTCTATATAATGTATCATGTCACCTGCAAATAGTAATAATTTAACTTTTTCCTTTTCTATCTTTATTCCTTTTATTTCTCTGTCTATGTCTTTGGCTAATATTTCCAGAACTATATTGAATAGGAATGGTGCTGGTGGGCATCCTTGTCTTGTTCCTGATTTTAGAGTGAAGGCTTTCAGTTTTTGTCCATTTAGTATAATGTTGGCTGTTGGTTTGTCATAGATGGCCTTTATGAAATTGAAGTGCATACCATCTATTCCAAATTTCTGTAGCTTTTATCATGAACAAGTGTTGGACTTTATCAGAAGCTTTCTTTGCATATATTGAGATGATCATGTGATTTTTGGTTTTGGCTCTGTTGATGTGGTATATTACATTTATTGAGTTGCGTATGTTGAACCATCCCTGCATTCCTGGAATAAATCCCACTTGGTCATGGTCATAATCTTCTGGATGATTTGCTGCATTCTATTTGCCAGTATTTTATTGAGAATCTGTGCATCAATGTTCATTAGTGAGATTGGCCTATAGTTCTCCGTTTTGGTTGGCTCTTTCTCTGGTTTTGGTATCAGAGTGATACTTGCCTCCAGAAATGAGTTGGCGGAGGACTGCTTTTCTTTTGATTTCAGTGAAGAGTTTAAGGAGTATTGGTGTCAGATCTCTAAATTTCTTGTAGAATTCAGCCATGAATCCATCAGGCCCTGGGCTTTTCTTTGTTGGTAAGTTTTAAATCACGTTTTCAATTTCAGTAGCTGATATTGGGTTATTCAGAATTGTTATATCTTCTTGGTTGAGGTTTGGTAGTTCATATGTTTCTAGAAATCTGTCCATTTCCTCTATGTTTTCCAACCTATATGAGTAGAGATTTTCAATGTAGGTGTTTGTGATCTTTTGAATTCCCATGTGAACTGTAGTGATTTCTCTCCTTTCAGTCCTTATTGCTTGGATTTGAGTTTTTTCTTTCTTTTTCTTGATAAGATTGGCTAGAGCTTTATCAATTTTGTTTATTCTCTCAAAAAAAACCCCACAACTCTTTGATGCATTAATTCTTTGTATTGTTTTTTAGTTTCAATTGCATTAATTTCTGCTCTGATCTTTACAATTTCCTCTCTTCTATGAGCTTTGGGTTTGACTTGCTCTTCCTTTTCTAGAAGCTTGAGATGTAGCATCAGGTTGTTTCTTTGTGCTCATTCTGTCTTCTTGATGTGACCATTTATTGCTATATATTTCCCTCTTAAGATCACTTTCATTGCATCCCACAGGTTATGGTATGTTGTATCCACATTTTATTGAATTGCAAGTATTACTTTATTTCTTCCTTAATTTCACCTGTAGCCCACTGGTTGTTCAGAAGGTTGTTAATTAGTTAATGTATTTATGCTGGTTTTGCAATTTCTTTTGCCATTAATTTCCAATTTCAGTGCACTATGATCAGATATTACACATGGGATAATTTCAATACCTTTGCATTTACTTAAGAATGTTTTATGGAATAATACATATTCTATTTTGGAGAACATCCCATGCGCAGCTGAAAAGAATGTGTGTTCTGATGTGGTTGGGTGGAACACTGTAAACATCTACTAAGTCCATTTGCTCACAGGCATGATTCACTTCTATTATTTCTTTGCTGACTTTTTGTCTAGTTGATCTATCTTTTTGTGACAGTAGGGTGTTAAAGTCTCCTATTATAATTGTGTTCTTGTGTATTTGGTTTTTCATGTCCTTTAGTATTTGTCTTATATAGTTGGTTGCTCCTGCATTTGGTGCATATATATTTGTAACTGTTAGTTCTTCTTCTTAAAGTTTTCCACTATAGTTTTTCACTAACAAGTATTTAGTGACATTATTTATCTCTTTTAATCATTTTAGGTTTCAAGTTCACATTGTCTGCAAGCAGAATAGCTACCCCTGCTTTTTTCTGGGCTCCTGTTGCATGAAATATTGTTTTCCATCCTGTGACTTTTAATCTGTGAGTTTCCTTTAGAGTCAGATGTATTTCTTGTATACAACATATTGTGGGAGCCTGTTTCTTGATCCACTCTGTCAACCTATTTCTTTTGATAGATAAATTGAGGCCTTTTACATTTATGGATATAACTGACATGTACTGGTTCACTTTTGTCATATTATGTTCCTGTTTGTTTTCTGCTTTTCCCCTTGTTTAATTTCTTGCCCTGCCTGGTGATATCTGTCTTTTGTTGTTCTGGAGACTGTGGTCATTTTTGTCTCTAGTATGTCTTTCAATACTCTTTCTAGGGTTGGTTTGGTGGACAGGAATTTCTTCAGTTGTTCTTTGTCATGGAAGTATCTTGTTTCTCCATTTAATTTTAAAGATAGCTTTGCTGGGTACATCAGTCTGCTTTGAAAGTTGTTTTCTTTTAGATCTTGGAATATCACACTTCAGGCTCATCTTAACTTGAGGGTTTGGGCAAAAAGTCTGCCATTATTCTGATGGGGTTTCCTTGTTATGTGACTTGTGTCTTCTCTAACAGCTTTTAGTATTCTTATTTTTATATTGTATGTCTGGTATTCTAATTATTATGTCTGGGTATAGATTTACATTGGTTGTAACTGTTTGGCATTCTATATGCTTTACTTATCTGTATATCAGATTTTTTCCCTATGTTTGGGAAATTTTCTGCTATTAGTTCTGTGAATAACTTACCTATGTAATTTGCGTTGATTCCTGCATCTTAATTGATGCTTATTAATCTTATATTGTTTCTCTTGGCATCATTCTGAAGCTGCTGAATTGTCATTTCATGCTGCTTTGTTGTTTTTAAAAGTTCTACTCTTTCATGATTGCTAACTGTGATCCTGTCCTCAAGGTCCAAAATTCTATCCTCAGCTTCATTTAAACAGTTTTGCCAGCTTTCAATAGAAGTTTTTGTTTCTTGGATATTTCTTTGAATTTGTTTCATAGATTCTGCTTGTTTTCTATACAATTCATTGAAGGTTTCAGTTTCCGATGTTCCTGAATTTTTTAAATCTATTTCTTCTCTGGGTATGCTGAGTAACTCCTTTACTAAAGTTGTTATTTCTGTCTTTATGTAGGCAACTGTTTGTAATTTGATTATCTCTATAGCCTTGTGAATTTGCTTCTTTATTTCATTTGCTATCTTTTCAGACATTTCTGGGGTATGACTTTTAAAGTTCTCTATTTTAAATGTTGCCTATACTTGCTTGCTCCTGAACAACTAGATTGAAATTGCATTTTGCCTTTTCGTTTTGTCATTTTCCCCTTTTGGGCAAATATTTGGTCTTTCAATCCCAATAATCTCAAGTGCGGTAGTGTGAATCTTAGGGTCCTATTGTGTGGTTGATGTTTGTCCAATTGCTAGGTACCATAATGAAGAGTAGAGCCAGTCACCTGGATTCTTCCTGCAGGGAATCTCTTGGGTGGAATCTGTATTTTTCCTGGGCTAACTAGCCTAGGAGAATTGATATAGGTCAACTCTTAGTTCCTGCTGTTGCTATGTCTTCCGGTTATTGCAGGTCATCAGATCTCCCTGTTTATGGTGTTTGTGTCATCTGTGGCCCTAGTATCACTGGTTGTCTGATAAACACTTTCAGTTTTCTCCAAGTTGAGGCAGGCCTTATTGGCAGACCTGTCTGATGTTCTCTGTGTGGAAGAGGGGATCACCCACGCTCTTGCTTGGTTCACCAAGGTCTTACAGTTGGAGGTATCTTCACTACTGCTATGTACCCATTGCAGACCTCTATTTTAGGGGCGAACTCACCACACTGCCTGGAGCCTTCTGAGGTCTTCTGTTTGGGTGAGGAGTTCCTGAGTGTCCCATGGAGCCAGCCTGGTAATCTGCTGTAGTCCAAGGTCCTGAGAGAAGAGGTGGAAGCCAGAGATCAACAGCAGTACTAGATCCAGCAGGTGTGGGGTGTCCCAGAGGGACGGGTTGGCAGTATCGATCCAGGCATTGGCAGTGTGCGCATGGTAGGCTGGCTGGACCAACGCTAAAAAAATCTTTTGAGACAGTGTTTCACAAAATGCATTTCAGGCTGGCCTTGAACTCATTTTATAGGCCAGTTACTCTTGATTGCTTTTCTATATAAAGATGCTTCCACCCAAAATGCCATAACAAGTATTTAAGGGGAATTTACTTGTACATGATATTTTTAGAGTTAAAATGCAGTAGGTTGTTTTAAAAACTCTTAGACCATGTATTTGGCCTGTAAAATGTACAATTTCATATCAACCATCTCTTAAGTTAGCCTATAAATATTGTTGTATAATTGTCTTTGATAAAAAACATTTGTACAAAGATTATAGGGGTTTTCTGCCACAGGGTCAGCAGTTTCTTCAGTGCCATTTATTCAGCAAACATTTTTTTATCTATGCAGCTAGCCGAAGTGTATAATACAACAGAATATAGTTCTCATGCTTTTACATGGAACCTAGTCTGGCAAAATTGGAGGGAAAGTTTTAAGAAGATTTAACAGAAGAAGTCAACATTTTCAGGCCAAAAGGATGACTCTACTTAAAGATAACAAATAATGTCTACTATCTCAGTTCTCAGTTTGTTGGGTTGAATCATCATTCCTGCTCCTTGGGAACTGCTGAGCGGATGATGGTTGACTCCTGTGGAGCCAAAACACACAGCATGGAGGAATGCTCTGAGGGCATGGGGGTGCTGGAGGGGAACAGGTGTTCCAGCGAGCTGGTTAAGCAAAGGGGTGTGGTGTGACAAGTGCATAGGTGCATTGCGGTGGTCGAACAGTCTTGTCTTCCTATCTGGAGGAAAGGCTCATCCCGACCTCAGAGTTCTGTCTCAGTCTTTGTTTTCTCACTCTCTCTTCATTCTTCCTGGAGAAGTTAGGGAGCTCTCAGGGATGCAACAGTAGCTAAATAAAACAAAAAACAAAACATTTCAAAAATAAATTTGATTGGCTAATGCAGGGAAAAATCTATATTAGCAGTTGAGGACATCTTCGTTATATCTTTTAAAACATTTTTAAAAACTTATGCTAACAAAAAGATATTTAGATTTGTGTTTCTTTAGTTACCGAGCACCTTTTAAAAAAAGTAATCTGGTACCATCTCAACAATATATAATGACACATATACACATAGATATAATAATATATACATTTATGCCTACACAATATGAAAAGACCTAAAGTTATAAATCAGTTTTTAAAAAATTACATTATTCTCCCTCGTTACTGATTTTTGCTGCCACCTTGTGGCAAAATTGAAGAATGTATTTCAATTTAAACATGATTCCTTATCACTGTACTTATGTGCTTTTGCTGCTCTCTTGTGGTTAAATTGAAGAATGTATTTGAGTGTAAACAATACTTATCTTACTATAGTGTTAGGGTCAGGGTCAGGGTCAGGTCTTCTGTATATTTTGTAATTTTTTTTAGGCTGAGGAGTGGTGGAAGAAGCTGTTTATAATACCCCAGGCCTCAAAGCCAGTTGTCTTCAAAGGAAAAAATGTTCTCTTCAGTGCCTGTTACAATTCTATATTCAATTTTTTGCAAAAATGCCAAAGTATTTCACACAGAGCCTCTACCACAAGTATTGGCTGCAGTCTCTCTGCAACCTTACCAGTACTCATTTCCTTAAATTACATTGATGACAGGGGCTGTAGGAGGAGTGAAGGGAAATCTCCCTGCGTTTGTAGTTTGTATTTCCTTAGTGGCCCAGATGTTAAGCATCTCATTCTCAGTTGGCCTGAGGCAGGCTTGTCCCATCCCAGCACTGCATCTCAGTGTCAGCATTTAGTGTGAGATAGCAACTGACACTGCAAAGGGAAACTTAAATTAGATCCCCCCCCCAAAGAAAACAACTTTCTCCATTTTAGGGCAAAACACCTACTCCCAACTCTGCTCAGCCCTGATGAATGGATGGAATATGCAGATCTTGGCATCCAAGGTCAAGCCCCGTTTTATTCCCCTAGGCAAGAGAGGGAGCAGGTAGCTCCTGGGAAGGATGAACTTGTCTGTCATTCCCTTGTGTTCCAGTCCTTACTGATATTAAAGTACCCAACACATCTGCAGGAATGAGAAGAATCTTAGGACAATGCCCCACCCTGTCTCCTTGAAGTTACCTTTGGGTAAATCTTTCTTTTTAGTTTTATCAAAATAAATGACCTCTTTTGATTTGTTCATTGGTGAACAAGTGAACCTGAGCTTGTGAACCTAAATGGCCAGTAACAGGATGATGGCTCACAGGACCACAGTCATTGAGGTGAGAAGCGAAATGTCACATCCAGCCAGTGGGTTCTCTCATTTCTGTCTGTGGCAGCTGGGTCTGGGTATAGCACTCCTCATCATTACTCATGCCGTGCAGACTTTAATAGTCCCTGGTCCTGGGCAGTTACTGTGGGTCAACAAATCTCATTTTTCCAGCTGTCTGTTGAGAGCTCTATCATCACAAGGCAAGCTTCAGCATGTTCTGCAGCAAAGGCAGTACAGGCCCTGGACACCATTTTGAACTCTTCTCCAACTGCCTCATCTTCGCCTTGACTTGGACATGGAGCCTCTGAGTCCAGGCTACTCAGGTGAGTGTGTGCTGCTTTATGTGGCCCAATGCCATGTCTGCCTGCATCCCATAACCATGGGGCCTCTGCACAGCTCTCTGCTTGATTTCTGGATTTTTTAATTCCAGTTAAAAGCATCTGATGCCTCCCCATCTAGGCCCCCTTGTGTTGGGTCTCATCAGGCCATTCCTCAGTGCCTCTGGCCATGTGGGTTTTCACCCTCACTCATCCTCTTGCAGCTATGGGTTCTGTAGAATACAGTCATCCCCTGTGTCTTCTCCACCTGCCTTCCCATGCCCACCTTAGGAGGCTGCTGAGTCCCTTGGGAAGTGACCTGAGACACGTGTTCATGTGTTCCACATCCCACCTTACTAACTATAGCTGTCAGAGTGTTTGTCCCTGGTGCTTCACTACAAAGTGAACTCTTGTGGCAGGGGCATCTGTACTTCATCTTTGTGTACCTGGAAGTAGGGAAAGAGGAGGAGTTGAGGAGGAGAGACCAGGAGAGAAAGCAGGAGAGTAGAGGATGATAGAAGATATGTGACTGGATAGGATCTTCTGACTGTGAAAGAATAGAAATGAGACCCAGCAGTCAGGGGATGTGCTGCCAGAGACAGACTGGCACGTGACTTGGCATTTAATGTATCATCTGGCCCTTCCTCTTCCTTGCAAAGTGGGCAAGTTACCACAGAGGGAAGAGGATTTAGCTTGGTGGGCAGAAAATCTGGTAGTTAGAGATCAACTTCACTGCAAGCTAGGCCTCTGGAGGTGGGGTGGGATCAGGCTCACCCTCCCTTACATCAGCCAGCTCCTGTTTTACCTTTGATGGAATGGTGCTGCCACTGGGAGGTGGTTCTATCTTAAGTAGGTGGAGACTCAGCTGGCTGGAGCTCACCCCAGTAGATGTGCCACCAGAGGTGGACCGACATCAGGCTCTACCACTTCTGAATCAGATGGTTCCTGGTGAGCTCGGAAACAGGGTCTGATACCACACTGGGAGGTTTTCTTTCTATTTATCTCTTGATGAGTAAGTAGGTTGTCTCCAAAATTTAGGTATTGTGAATTGTGCATCTATAAACAGGGAATGCATGCGTGTATCTTTCTAACCTGTGCTTACATCTTTTATGAAGATACCCAGAAGGGTTATACCTGAGTGAAATGAGATTTCTGGTTTTAGTTTTTTTGGAGGAATCTCCAGTGTGGTTGTACTAGTTTTTATTCCAATCAACTTTGCAAATGGTTCCCTTTGCCCAAGTTCTTTTATTTTGAGTTCTTGATGATAGCCTGCTTACCGAAATAAGTTCAAATTTAAATAGGTTTTGATTTGTATTTCTGTAATAGACAAAGATGTTGAACATAGTTTTTCTGTATTTTTTTGGCCATTAATATTTCTTTCTTTGAGAAGTATCTATTCATTTAGTATTCTAGTTTTAAAAATTTGGTCTTGTCTTGGTCTTTGCTCAGTGTCATAAGCGCTTACTTGGCATGTGCAAGGTTTTGAGTTCGATCCCCAGTATGAAAAAGAATTTTTTAAATTAAATTAAATTAAAAATTTGGTCTTTTATTTTGGGGTGTCATTTTTTAGAGTTTTTAATGTATTGTAGACTTTAGACCTCTGTTCAAGGAATAGTTGACAATGATTTTCCCACCCTGGAGGTTCTCTCTCCAGTCTGCTTCTTATTTCTTTTGCTGTAAAAATCTTAATTTCACAGTTCCATTTGTTGCTTCTTGGTATTATTTTTTGTGTAGTTGAAGTAGTCCTTGTTCCTGCCTAGGTTTTCAAGAGCCCTCTCTGTTTTTATCTTCCAACAGATTCAGCTCTGAGATCACCAGGTTTTCCAGCACCATTTTCAGAGAGACTGTTTTTTCTGTGTGTGTTCTGTGTCCCTTTGTCCAAAACCAAGTGGCCAAAGATTTCTGGTTTTTTTTTTTTTTCATTCTGAATTCTATGGTGATCACATGTGTCTGTTTTTTGCTGGTACCATCATATATTTATTACTGTAGTTTTGATATGTAACTTTAAATTTGGAATAATGATTCTTCCTTTGCTCTTATGCTCAGGGGATTTTGGCTATTCTTGGTCTTTTCTGATTTCTTATGAATTGTAGAATTGTGCTTTCTAGTTCTGTAAGGAACACTGAAAGTAGCTTGATGAAAATCACATTAAACAAGCCTAACTTGTGGAAATACGGACATTTTGACACTATCGGTTGGTTGTACCTGTCGAGGAACAGAGTTTGCTTCCATTTTCTGGTGACTTCTTCAATCTCTATCTTTTATTTTGACTACTACGGTTTTTGTTCTAAGGGATGTTTACTTTGTTTGGTCTCGGACATTTGATTTTTTTGAATCTGTCCTTTGTGAGACTATTTACAGATTTCTTTTTCCAGTGAGTTCATGCTTGTGCATAGAAACTATATTTATTTTGTTCCTTGAATTATTTACCATGATTTTGTTTTCTATATCAGATGTTTTCTGGCTTTTGTTGGATTATGAGTTGTCTGCATTGAGAGTTATTTCTGTATTTTGAAGACAAATTTGTTTTCTAAGACATGTTATCACAGGAATCATCCAGTATTTGGTTTGTTTTATTGATGTCAAAACAGGTCATATGAGCCGCGTGTAGTGGTGCAAGACCATGATCCCAGAACCTGGGAGGCTGAGGCTGCAGGATTGCCAAGATTTTGAGGCCACCCTTGGTTAATAGCGAGTTCAAGGCCAGCCCTGAAATCAGAAAAAAAAAAGTGAGTTCTAGGCCAGCCCTGTCTCAAAAAAAGAAAAATCATTTGCAGACTGTAAATATTGCTTTTGTTAGGTTACCAAAGTAATTGATATACTGATATACTTAAATTATTGGCATATAACAATTTACACATATATATATATATCAATGAAATGTAATTAATACATGGTAGATATCAAATATATTTATATATATATATATATATATATATATGCAATTGATATATGTAGATATTTCTCATTTAATGACCTACTTGTTTAATGACTATTTGGACTTACAACCGAGGTACACCCTTCAGATTTATGAGTTTGACTGACCTTTTTTTTCCTTTGTGCAGTTTGTCTTGTTTATGCTGTATTGTGATATTCACTGATTGTTCTGTAGGGTATAGTCTTGTATTTTTACATTCTGTTACATGTAAGAATCATAGAAATAAAAGTCGTCCAATTGAAGTCTTCTTTGAAGACTTATTTGTTCTGAATATTTAATGTACTTACTATATATACAACAGTTAATATGTTGACCAAATATATATATATATATATATATATATATATATATATATATATATATATATATAACTGATGTATAATAAATACATCATTGCTGGTTGTGGTGGTATCTGCCTGTAATCCCAGAATTAGGGAGGTAAGAGGATGTCTGTGTGTTCGATGCCAGCTTGCACTGCATAGGGAGAACCCTGTCTCACAAAACAAAACAAAACAACCAAAAACTACCATTGAGGTAATACATATGAAATTCATGAATGACTGATATATCAAGATAATTGATAGTTATTAATCACCTGTTACTGGGTTTGGCATTTATGTTTGGGTTACTGTTCAGAATCATGTTTGTATTCACATTTGATTTCAAAATCTGGATCCTGTTCCAGTTCATATTTGTTTTTGATTCTGGATTTGTATTCACACTTGTGTCTGGGTTTGAGTTTGTGTTCAGGTTCTGTGAGGGATAGTGTTTGTGTTCTGGTATATGTAGAGGTTTGTGTTTGGGTATATGTTTGGGTCCAATTTTGGGTTTGTATTCAGGTGTGTGTTTAGATCTGTGTTTGTGTTAGTGTTCCTGTTAGCTCTATGATTCATGCTCTGGTGTGTGTTTGTGTTCATGATAGGTCAAGGAATAAGGTTTGTGTTGAGGTGTGCTTGGGATCAGGGATGGTGTTGGGTTCACTTTTGAGTTTCTGTTCAAGTTTAGGGTTATGCCTGGAGGTGGTGATACATGTAGGGGTTGGCACCTGGATTTTTGTGTGGATTTGTAAATAGATTCATGTTTAAGTATGGATATGGGTTAAGTGTATGATTTGGTACAGTTTGCTAAAAAGCAAGAGTGAGAGTAGAAGTTAAGGACAGGATTAGAGTATGAGTTAAAATCCAGGTGATGGTATAAAGGTAGGATTAAGATAAGTATAAAGGTTAGAGTAGGAGTGAAGGTACTGTTGGGATTATGGGTTAGTGCAAAATTTAGGATTAGTGTGAGAGTATGAATAAGAAAGGTAGAAGTTACCATGACTCTATGATTTAAGGGTATGGTAAACCTTATTGTTCCAAAACAGATTAGGGGTTAAAATGAGGGTATGAGTTGAGGAAAGACAGGGTCAGAGTTAGGGACAGGCTCACAGTCAGGATTTAGGGACAGGGGTTAGGGGTTCAGGACAGGGTCACAGTCAGGATTTGGGGATGTGGGGGTTAGGGTTAGGATATAGGGTTAGAGTTAGGGACAGGGACACAGTCTGGATTTAGGGAATTAGGGTTAGGGTTAGGGTGTCACGTTAGGATTTGGATTTGGGGTTGGAGGTAAGATCAGAGTATGTCAGATAATTGGTTCACCCAGAGACCCAAATGTAAATGCTGCTGTTACCTCTAAACAATAAAACATTCAAAATCTAACTCCTACCTTAATAATAAACCTAGCTCTAACCCAAAACCAGAGGCCTCAACCTACCACATCATGGGATTTCAAAGGAGGGAGGTTGAAGCCAATTCGGGAAGACAGGAATGAGTATCGGGGACGGGATCTGAAATCAGTTGGCAAGAAGGTTGGTAGGAGGGTCGACGGATTAGGATCTGGGTGACGGTCAGGGCGAGAGTCTGGGGGAAGAAGGCAGGGGCAATGAGTGAGTTTGGAGTGGAAGCTTTCATTTTGTGTTTTTTTGTTTGTTTGTTTGTTTGTTTAGTATAATGTTGGCTGTTGACCATCTATTCTGATTTTCTCTAGGGATTTACTATGAGTGACTGTTATATTTTATCAAAAGCTTTTTCTGCCTGCTTGCCTCCCTGGTAAGCAGCAGTGGCTCAGGCAAGCGGTGGCCACCCCAGGGGGACAACCAGCCGGCGTCTCCTGAGATCGTGCCATGTTAGAACTTAGGGTGCTGGGAAACCAAGCAACCTGCTCGCCTCCCTGGTAAGCAGCTGTGATCCTACCAGTGCTTGGGCTGAGACTGAAGCATCCCACCCCTCCAGCCCCCCATTAGCAAATGAGAGCCAGAGGTCTGAGCATCTCTTGGAAAGTTGACCACATGCAATATAGTGAATAGGGGGGATACCATCTCTTTGAAGGCAAATATTTTTATCACTGTTTTGCTTTGATCTGATTAATTGTATTGTTCTATTCAATATTCTGTTTTGATAAGTTCTATAATGTTCTGTGTTTGTTGTGATTTTGCTATACCTGATTGAAAGAACAACTATTGTGAAAATAACGATATACTATGGTACCTATTACTGTTATCCCAGTAACCTGTTACGACATTCTGCACCAATTTCACTGCACTGTCTCAATTGGCTTTGTTCTGTCTTGTTCTGTTCACTACCTTCAAAATGATAAAAAAAATTTTAAAAACCTTTTTCTGCATTTATTGAGTTGATCATGTTATTTTTGTCTTTAGCTCTGTTAACATGGTGTATTACATTTATTGATTTGTATATGTCGAACTAACCCTGCATCCCTGGAATAATCCTACTTCACCTTGTTGATGATTTGCTACATTCCATTTTGCAGTATTTTATTTGGGATTTTTGCATCTGTGTTCATAGGAGGTTGGCCTTTAGTCCTCTCTCTCTCTTTCTCTGACTCTGAGTGTGAGTCCTTTTCTAGTTTTGGCATCAGGATAATACTTGCTTTTAGGAATGACTTTGGTAATACTGCTTCACTTTTAATTTTATTAAACAGTTTGAACTGTGGAGTTTTTTTGCTGTTTAGTTTTTATTTACATTTTTTATTTCATTGAGATTATTTCCAATCTGATTTCCTCTAACATCTTATATCCACTTCTGTCATTCCAGAAAATTCAGTAGGGTGGCTTTCTATTTCTTCTATCTCATTGTCCTCTGGATTTATCCCGTGTATCCTGAGGGTCCTGGGTTGTGTTTTGGCTGTGCATCTTGTCATTTTCTGTTAAAGTTTAAGTTGTTTTCTGTGTTGTTGCTTGTATTTTTCTTATATTAAGTGGCTCTATCAGTGCCAGTTACAGAATGGGTGTGGTGGTGCCCTTGTCCTGCCACTATCCAAGACCACTTGTATGCTTGCATCACTGGTCACAGAGCAGGGGGACACTTCCAGTCCTTTGTAGCCGGGACTAAGGCTGACTGTTGGCAGCTACCAGAGTCAAGTCCAGGTGGTGCCAGGTTCTAGGTCTCACCCAAATTCTGCCCCCAGTTTGCTGTCCAACTGCTGGCAGTCACCTCTGACTGGATGGCCCTTCCCTCATTATAGGAAATTGGCAGGAAAGTGACCCTGGGACTCTTCTGCTGCTGAAGTTTGAGCCCTCAACCCTTTGAATTAAAATAGTGGCCCTGTCCACCTGCTGTTCCTTCTCAGTACTAAGAGGTATATTATAGGGAAGGAAAAATGAAGGATCTGTGGTGGGCAGGCTCAAAGGTCCGTGGTGGAAGCTAGAAAGTCTATGCCAGTGGGATGAAGGATCTGTGCCAGCAGGCTGAGGGATCTACACTGGAGCCAGGAAGTGATATGCACAAGGTATGGACCAGAGCTCCCCTGAGAAGAACCACAGTGACAGTGACAAACTTGAGCTTCTCCAACAATGAGGACAGCTAAGTTCATATCAGGAAAACCAGCCTGCCAAGCTTGTCCAGGAGAATCAACAGTGCATCATCCTTCCCTCAGATGGGCCTTCCACACCCAGCATCACACTGACTCAGTTCAGCTGGATGTTACCAAGTGCATAATTAGCCCACCATAGGCTTCATTGTCAAAGAATGGATGGCTAAATATGCCTGAGGTTATTTCTGCATTCTCAATCTGTTCCACTGATCCATGTCTATTTTTCTGAGAGCACCATACTCTTTTTATAACTGTATCTTTGTAATACAACTTGAAACACATAATTTTAATACCTCTTGGTTTGTTTTTGTTGCCCAAGATTGTTTTTTGCTGTTCTAGGTCTCTTCTTATTCCATATATATTTTAGAATGTTTTAATAGTTGAGAAAGGAATGGGTGTTGTATTTTGATTGAGATTTATTAAATTTATAATAATAAATTTGGTTGTATGGACATTTTGACAATGCATTCTGCCTGTCCAGGATTAGGCAGATCTCAGCATTTTTTATGTTCTCTTCTGTTTTGGAGTACTATAGACTCATTTATACAGGTCTTTCACTTTCTTTGTTAAAATGGTTATTTAAGTACAATTGCACCTCATTTTATAAATGTAATTCGTTCTGCAGTTATGGAAATGATGCCCACATTTGGGTTCATGTGGAAAAGATGGCTGCAGTCATGTTCATCACCTGATGCAGAGTTTGCAAACAAAAAACTTTTGCCCAACACTTCTCTTTGTGAACCAAATTGTTCACAAACAAAAGCATTAATGAAATGAGGTGCTACTGTGTTTAATTTTTCTTGATTCTACTGTGAATGGTAATTTCTTTTGCTATGGGTTTATTATTGATGTGTTGATTTTGTATCCTACTACCTTGCTGAATTTCATTGTTAAATCTACATCTTTGAGTAGAATTTGTGAGTATTCATTGTTAATGACATCTGCAAATAAGAATAGTTTGATTTTTCCTTCCCTATACATATCTCTTTTTAAAAAATTTCCCTTGAATTATTGCTATGGATAATATTTCAAGTACTGTATTAAACAGGAGTTATGATAGTGGACATCTTTGTCTTTTTCATGATTTTAGAGGAAAAGATTTCAGCTTTTCTCCATTTAATACGTTGTTGGAAGGAAGTGTGTTATAAATGGTTTTTACCAGATTAAGACAATGTTCTTCTTTACCAATTTTTTTCAGAGTTTTATTGTAAACAGATTGTGCATCTTGTCAAAGGGTTTTTTGGTGTATATTGAGATCATCATGTATTTTTTGTCCTTGGTTCTATTTGTGTGACATATTACACTTATTCATTTTGCATTTGAACCATTCTTGCATCCTTGTAATGAAATCTACTTGGTCATGAAGTATGATCTTTCTAATGATTTGTTGCATTACATTTACCAGTATCTTGTTGAAGATTTTTGCATTTGTGTTTATTAGTGAAACTGGCTTATTCTTTTCATTTTTGCTTGAGTTCTTGTCTGGTTTTTATTCAGGAATGAGTTTTACAGTACTTCTGTTTCAATTTTATTAAAGAATTTGAGCCATGTAGTCATATCTCCCTGAATTTCTTGTAAAATTCTGTGGTGAATTTTGAGCTCTAGGGCTCTTCTTTTTGGGATTTTTATTACTGCCTCAATTTCATTGCCTATTATAGGATTATTGAGGATTATTAGGACTATTTTATATTTTCTTGGCTCAATTTTGGTAATTTGTATGTACTATGAATCTATTGATTCTTTCTAGATTCTCCCATTTATTAGAGTATGTTTTTTAAAGTAGGTACTCAGAATCTTGCTAGAATTCTCAACAGAATTTTCACTGGTGTCCCTTGTTATTTTGCCTGTTTTATTTCTAGTGGAACAGATATGGGTCTTTTGTTTTGGCAAGATTAGTTAAAGATTTATCTTTTTTATACTTCTGAATATTTAGCACTTTGACCCATTGATTGTGGGTTTTTCTTTCAATTTTATTAATTTCTTCTCTGATCGCTGTAATTTCCTACCTTATCCCAGCTTTTGATTTGGATTGTTCACATTTTCCTAGGATCTTGAGATGGAATGTTAGGTTATAATTTGGGCTTGTGCTGCTTTTCTAATGTGAGCATTCACAGGTATAAACTTCCCTTATAGAACTGCTTTCATTGTGTCCCATAGGTTCTGGTATGTTGTACAGGCATTATCATTTAATTATATTAACTTTCTAATTTCTACTTTGATTTCTTCTGTCACCAATTGATCATTCAAGACCATGCAGCGTAATCTCCTTGTATTTGCATAATTTCTGTGATTTCTTTTTCCACTGCTTTCTAGTTCCATTATGCTGTGATCTGATAATACGCATGGGACGATTTTGGCTGTCTGGTATTTAATTAAGCATACTTTATGGGAGAGTATATGGCTTGTTTTGCAGAAAGTTTCATGTGCTGCTGAGAAAAATGTATATTCTGGTTTTTTTTTTTTTGAGGAGGTACACTCTATATAGACATTCATTAAATCTATTTCTTTGAAAGTGTGATTCAATTGTGTTATTTTTTTTGTTGACTTTCAAAAAACCTGTTGGTCTATTTGTATTAGTATTGTGCAGAAGTCCTCACTGTAATTGTGTTGATGTTTATCTCACCTTTTATGTTCAGTAATGTTGCTTTATGAAGTTGGATGTGTGTGTTGTGCATATGTGGTTTTAATTGGTATCTGTTCTTTTTGAGTTGTTGTCCTCATCAGTATGTAATGAAATGACCCTTTTTGGATTTTCTGCTTTGTCAAAATATACAGTGCTTGTTTTGCAGTTTTCATTGCATGGAATTTTGTTTTCCATCCTTTGATATTTTGACTATGAATTGGTTTTTTTTTGTTTAAATATGATGTTTTTCATGTAAATACCTTATTTCCTCCACCTATTTTGAAGAATAACTTTGCTGTATAAGTTAATCTGGGGTGGACATTATTGGCTCTTAGGGCTTGAAATACTTAACTTCATGCTCTTTTGACCTTCAGGGTTTGTGCTGAGAAGTCTGCTGTGATTCTAATTGGTTCACCTTTATATGTGATTGTTTGCTTTTCTCTGTTTGCTTTTAAGGTTCTGGTTTTTTGTTTGTTCTGTTGGATATCTGTGACTTTAATGAAGATGTGCCTTAGTGAACTTCTCCTTTCATCATAATGGTTTAGTGTTCTGTTAGTGTTGTTACTTGTATTTTAAATTCTTTTATTATGTTTCTGAAATTTTTTTTCATAATTTCTGTAAGCATGTTGGTAAATCTAGTTATGATCTAGTTTTTCTCTAATTCTAATTAGCATTAGATTAGTTTTATTGCTGTCATCTAGTAGCTGTTGAATGAACTTCTCTTGTTCTGTTTATCTGTCTGTCTCTCTCCCACCCTCTCTTTTTCTCTCACGTGGCTTCTTTGAGCTCTTTATTGTAATTCAGTATTCCTCAGTATCAGACACTCTGTCTTCACATTGTTCATCTTTCCAAAGTATGAATTCTGCACTTTTTTTTTAAAATTTCATGTATTTTTGTCTGAAATCTTATCAAGGGTTCCATGTCCTTGTTGAATCTGTCATTTAAATTTTGAACTGTTTTGGTTACCTCATCTAATTTTTTACCTATTTCCACAAAATTCATCATGGGCATAATTAGGTGTAATTGCTGTAAATTTTTGGTTTATTTCCTCTTTGAGTTCATCTGTTTTCTTCCTCCTCTCTAAGAACTTTTCTTAACTTTTTGTTACTTGGTATTTGTTTTCTTTTCCCTTTCCAGCACCTTGCTCTGCCTTGGGAGAGTTAAGGTAGGAACAGAGATCTTCTGTTTTCTTGTTTCCCCATTCTCCTACTTGTATCTGTTTTTATTTGTTTGACTGTACATCTATCTATCTATCTATCTATCTATCTATCTATCTATCTCTTTCATCTATCTTTTGTAAATATATATATATATATATATATATATATATATATCTCCCTCTTTTTTCTCTTTCTTTTTTTTTGGGGGGTGACTACTAAAGATTGGAGACTGGAGACCTGAAGAGTTTGTGGTTTATATTGAGAATTTTAACAGGTATTACTGCCCTGTGAATAATTTTCAAGTTTGTATGACAAGTGCTACTATTTACTTTTTCTATTCTTTTCTGTAAGTGATTTTGTCTGTGTCCCTCTGATTTCTCCACTGCGATACAAAAGTTAAGTCAGATTCAGGACCTCTTTCTGCTAGGTTGCAGGCATTCTTGCAGTGAGTGAATCTGAGTTCTTGAGTTAGGAAATCTTGCTGTTCCTCTCCCTGTGTGATGGCAGGTTTGGCAGACAGGTGCAGTGGCACTCAGTTGTCCACTGAGTCAGGATTATTCCTGTAGAATCAGTTCAACTGCAGCAACAATGGACTAATTCATTGCAGTGGAATCTATGAGGGTTTCATTGAGAAATACACACACAAGACCTCGTTTTGGGTCTCCCTTTAGTCTAGAGAAGAGATCCACAACTATAGTTTACACTATAGTATAGCATTATAGTAACCCAAATCTTGACTTACAGTTAATGTGCACTAAATGCATTGATTGTGTCTCCCACACTTGTAAAAATCAGCACCCAACAATAATTTTATAGACTCAGTTACCTAAAATGCAGGAGTTTAGGGGATGAGGTAATTCCAGAAGGGAGAAGAGAAGAGAAGCAGACAAAAAAGAAATGACATTTTTCTCTCTTTTTCCTTTGTGGTATGGGAAGGAGGGAATAGTATAGGTGCAATGAGTCCTGTTGAAGTTAAGGGTGTGTTGTTATATATTTAGAAAGGGACAATAGGAAAATCTGTAAAAATCTAGGTAACGATAAATGGGGATGGGGAAACATTCTATGATTCATGTAAATGTTAGAGAAAAAGTTGAAGGGAGTTGATTGAAAAGGTGAAGAGGAAAGGAAAGTAAAATTGAGAAAGAAAAAAACACAAGAGAAAGAGGTCAGGCAAAGAGATATGGATAAAAATGTAGAGGAGTATAAATGAACAGAGTAGAATTCCCTTACCTTCTAAAAACTATATTGGGAGGAGAAAAAAAGATAAGCATATATGACATGACCCATGCAGTGCTTGACATTCTTAGGGTGAGGATGAGACAATTAACCTGTGATGCAGCAAAGTTTCTCTGAGCTGAAAAGATGGAGATAGCTGTTTGTGGCTCAGTTGAGGTGATTAGGGTGGCTGCCATTTCACCATCTTTTTCCTGCTTGGAACTTGATTTTAAAATAGTGCCTGGAGCCAGTTCCATTGTGACTGTCTCAAGAAGCTTACTATTATTACTATCTTGTCTAATCCTCATCCACAAAAAGGAATATAAATACAGGAATCAAGCATATAACAAACAGTTTTATATCCATTTGTAATTGTTTAGAATTTGTTTGTCTCATAATTATACCACTAATTAAATGAATACACCTCCTTTTTTCTTTTTTTTTTCTGGGGAAAGGATTTCTGACAAGTCCATTTATAAGTGGTGCTAGAGAATAAGCGATTGTTTCAATGCCCCATATTTACACCTGATGAAGCCAGTATTTATGCACTCTAGTGATGACTATGGACCTGTGTCAATGCACTTCTCCCCTAAGTTGTGTCTAAATGAGAAGTGTCCTTCTGCCCTCAATCTCTTAACCTGTTCCTATTCAAGCAGCATATGGCCATGACCCAGGTGGTTCTCAAGGTTCTTGGGTAAGGACTGTAAGAAGATGAGAAAATTAAGAGACAAAAGCTGGCGTCAGGTGGAGGGTTTACAGTCCTGATGAGAGAGAAGGAACTACTCAACCACTGTAGCACATTTATTTATACACTCAAGAGGGTGATGTCAATTTCAACCCTGCTGCTTAGCAGCTTGTTTGCCTGGCTGGCTGGGCCCCTTGCCTTCTTGGAGCTGAAACAGCTTGTTTATGTGACTTGTTTTGGACTCTGTGTTTCAGGGCTGGCCTTGCTTTAACCCCACACATGTGATCAATCTCCAGCTTCAACAGTGCCCTACACATATGCAAAGCACAGTTACACAGACACTCATAAAAGAGGATAGTGTACAATAATGGCACAAATGTGTTGGGAAAATGTACAGAAGGAGGAAAATAGCAAAGTAAAAACCAAAAAATTATTTGAAGTACAATAAGAATAAAAATGAGAAAACAGTACAATCAAATAAAGAATAGTGAAAGAAACTTCTCAATTCTTTTGGATACATGACTCCTTTCCCCAGGCTCCTGGTGAACAACAGAGCAGCAGGGAGGGCATGCCTTTTTTCCATTCTGGAAGTCTGAGGTTGGGAGCCTGTGCCCAGAACAGTACTGGGTGTAGAGGTCTGCTACCAGTGAGAATAACCAACAGTGTGAGCTTCCAGTCCTCTGTGGCTCAGGTTAAGCTGACTTTCAGCTGTTGGAGCTAGGTCTGAGGTCACCTAGCCCCTACGTCTAAGTGGGATTCCCTCCAGTCTGCTGTCAGTTGCCAGCATTCTTCCATGACTGTCCTTTCCTTGTTACATTCTGGGAGGTTGGCAGTGAATTGACAGTGAGACTGTTCTGTGACTAAGATTCAAACACTCAGCCTTTCCTATAGTGGTGACCCCTCCAGCTTCTGCCCTGAGTGACTGTGATCTGAGTGTTGCTCCACAGTCACTCACAAGCGTTGACTCTAGAGACTGCTCAGACTCACAGTGACTCACATTCTCACTGTAGTCTCTGACTGTGTAAGAGTCTCCTAGTTCAGCTCAGGTCTCTGCTTCTTTGTGAGCAAAGCAGTTGTTGTTGTTGGTCACTTCTACTGCCCATGCTTTCTTTTTTATGAACCTTCTAAATTAATAATTTATGTTTTGAATCATTTTGTCTAGCTTTTTCTTAAATTCTTCTTTAAACTAATTGATTTTATTTTTTTATTTTTCACTTTATTTTAAAGAGGATAAAACAGAATAAAACCAATCAAAACAAACCATAAGATAAGAGATATAATAGGACTTGAAAATATTACAAAATCAACAATAGTTACCATAATGCCTTGTGATGCCTACAAAATAGCTGCAGAAAACTTCAGGCATAGTAAAAATCAAACAACTGAATACAATAGAAACAATAAAACAAAACAGTGAATACAGTAATGAACTTCAAAACAAGTCAATAGTAAATCCAGAATTGCTAACATAATATATCTTTTTTTGTTTGTTTGTTTGTACCAGGGCGCAAACTCAAGACCTCATGCTTGCCAGGCAGGTGTTTATGTCACTTAGCTAAATCCCCAGCCCAGCCATAATACATCTTGTTATCTTTGACATAGCTACTCCTGTCATCAGCTTTGACATAAACAAACAAACAAAAAAGAAAGAAAAGAAAACCCAACTCAACAAAACAATGGAAATGTTATACGACTCCCAAAATAAGTGAGTTTGCAGATAGGGTTCAAACTTTGACTCTTGCTTTTGACCTGCCATAGTGACATATTCAATTTATCTGTGCGCTGTGCTATGTTTTTTATTTTCCTGACCCTAATACCACTTTTTAGTTTGTGCCATCTGAGCACCTCTTCCCATCATCTTCAATAAAAGCAACTGCTTTTTCTCTTACCACTGGATGCATACCTGCAATTCTTTGTTCACTGTACACAACAGCCTGGAATCTGTCAGATCCAGCATGTTATATCACTAGTACACCTGTGTGCAATGAGATGGTGATTTGGGGTAAATGAGCCTCTCCATCTCCTTGGAGCTAGGTTTGGAAATTTTTATTCCTTTTTACCAAACTAAAAGGGCTCCCTTGATTTGGTTAGTGATGTGCAAAAGAACCTGTACATATGAATTTAAGTGGCCTGTAAAATCATGATTAAATCTCATGTCATCTGGATCCATGTTGACTGAGATATGAGTTACCCTTTTCTTCATAACTTTTATGCTACCCATCCATTAGCCATTGGATGGAGTCACAGGGATTATATTCCAGTAAATTCTTATTTTACTTAATACATTGTTCTATATTAGTTATTGGTTTGGTCCATTATTAGTTCATGGTTTTTAATATCTTCCAGTGCCCAATATATAAATTAAAATTTATCATAGATGTTTGACTACAAGGAAAAATACATGGATAAGGCTTTAGGAACTCACTGGGCCTCTTACAATATATCTTCTGAGGGTAAGCAGAACTGTTGCCTACTTTCTGTGTCCTTATTATTTTACTAAGCATGTACCCATGTTGTTGTATGTATTAATCATCAGTTGCTTTCTATTTTTGAAGTTTTCAATTTTGTGTATATACCACAGTTTGTTTGACAGTGCACCAGAAAATACCTCTAGTTAATAAAGCTAACATGTACATTTTTGTACAGTCTTTGGTGGATATATATTTTCATTGTTTGCAGAATCATAATTTTATTTCTATAATTTTCTATAATTGAAACAAATTATAGGTTTGTATTACATGTAATAAATTTTTGTTTTAAATTGCTTATTACATATTTTTCAGTTGTAGAAACCATTATATCTGATTTAGATCCTATTCAAAATTTTACCAAACATATACCAACAATATAAAAAAATAAAAACTCTTATTTCATATATATATATACATATATATACCTCAGACATAATAAAACAGAAGAAAATAAAGTGTTACAATTTAGGTAAAATGAACTTTAAATTAATTGCATCAAAACTCAAAGGAAATATGAAATCCCAAGTGATCAAGACCAAATAAAAGCTGAAGAACAGCTTTAAATTCTTTAGAAATGTTTGTAAATCACCTCCACAGAAAATTTTTCTGCCATGACTATGTCTAAAATGAGAAACTTTAAGCTTCATTGGGAATCACTGTTGTAACAATATCCTGGTAAATATTTTTGAGAGGATATTTTCGTTAACCATACAGAATATTGCTTCGGGTTTTCCTTGGATACTCTCTGATTGATAAGGGATATCTCTGGCCCCTGCTGGGTAAATTTCCCCAATTAGGGAAGTGTACCTAGTGGATATTTAACAGGTAATGAATCTGAAGGCATTTTCTTTTACGTTCAGTCAAGCATTTAATCATCAATTCCAAAACATTTTACCAAATCTGTTTAGAACATCTAGTGGTGAATATAAGTACATCCAAGTAAGGTACCTGAAGTGTTTCTGAACAGTTCTGTGCAAACAGAGGTGGAAGTAAAAGGAGCCCACCACTTACTTTCACCCAGGGCCCGGATAGCAAAATTAAAATTGCCAAAGCTGACCATGCTTTCTTTCATGTGGTTCTTCTCTCTTTCTTTTCTAATGTGAGCAAATTCTCTTTTTTAAGTTTTGGGAGGTAGAGATTTACATAGTGACCACAGGACAGTAAATATTAATTATCCTCAACATCAGCATAATAAATACTCTAGATGATTAAGAGACTTGAATGTATATGTGTTCATGGATTCCTGTTGCCAAACTTGTGAAATTAGTCAGACATTGGGTAACTATATAAGAGCTAAAGAATACATAGCTTCATGTAAGCCAAATTGTCCCAAGAATTGAAATAACTGGGATTATATTTTAGGCATCTTACTTGTTCTGAAATGATGCCAGATGTTCCACATTGCACAGCCTCTTCAGGTTGAATGCTTTCAGATTGTAGATTTGTTAGGGAAACTTTCTCTATAGCATCTTGCAACCAGTACTGTAAAATGGAACTTCATAAATTAGATTTTTTTCCTTTGCACTCAAATGGCTTCCACACTCAGGCCCAGGGCATAAATGACTCCCCAACCTCTCTCCTGTCCAGAAAGATGGAGAGAATGTGCAGATCCTCGCACCCGACCAACTTGATCCTCTTAGGGAATGGAGAAGCCAGGGTCCAGAAAAAGATAAAACATTACTTTTGTAACACTGCTCCTTGTTACTAAAGACATCAGTGCATGTCTGTGTGAAGAGATGATAATTTGAGGTGAATGAGCTCCTGTGTCTCCCAGGAACTATCTTTGAATAAGTTCTTTTTCCTTTTAACCTAAGTATATGGTCTCTTCTGATTCGTTCAGTGGAAAGCAAAGGAACCTGATTGTATGAGCCCAAGTGACTGATGACTTTTTTGTATTATTTTTACTTTATTTTACTTTTAAACTGCTAATTATTACCAACTATACTTGTTGTAACCTTATCTGTTCACCACCATCTTGTTCCACCTCATACCAACCTTGTGATTTCTCTTTGGGTCACTGTTACCTAAGGAACTATACTTGTAATCTTATTGATTGATTTTATTTGCTTCAACTTACTCACCTCATGATTTTGCTACATGAACAAACTTGAGAAATGGGGTTGGTGGGCAACCTGCTTTCTGGGCTCCTTTTATCCCTCTTAGACAGAAGCATTCTTTTTCTCAATAAATTTTTTCCACTCTTAAAAAAAACTTGCTAATTATTTAATTTTAATTTTATATGCCTAAGAATTGATGTTAGGAGAGCAGAATAAATATTTCAATTTAACATTTAAGATTCCTTTGTTTTGGTTCAATTTTTTAAACACAGAGTTCTGAATCATGTTTGTTGATATATAAATAAATGAAAGCTATTGAATTTTTTAGCCTATTTTTTATTTTAAAGAGAATAAAATGGAACAAAATAAAACAGAATAAAGCCAATCAGAACAGAACAATGAAAGTGATACAGGACTTCCAACAAGATAATAGGAAATCAACAATGGCTATACATAATATATTTTGTTATCTTCAAAATAGCTGCCCATACTATCAGACATAATAAAATCAAATGGAACAAAACAGAAAAAAAACAAACCTAACAAAATGTTGGAAATATTGCAGGAATTCAAAACAAGGTAATAGGAAGTTAACAGTGGTTACCACCTTCCCTTTTCAGATGTTTCCTCCCGTATCTATCACTTTCACAATGCCTATTGTACATTTTGGATCCCAATAACTCCCTCAGTTTTTATGCTAGGGAGATAACACTATGGGCACTCATATGAGTCTCATCTATTTCACTCATGAGCATGATCTAAGGTTACATCAATTTACCTATTAGAGCCTTGGTATTACCCTTCTTTGTAGCTGAGTAGTGTTTCATTTTATAAAAGTACTATATTTTTCTTATTTATTCTGCAGTTGATGAGCAAGATACCCCTGCTTTTTTTCTGGTTTCCTGTTGCATGAAACATTGTTTTCTCTCCTTTGACTTTTAGTCTATGAATTTACTTTCAAGTTAAATGTGTTTCTTGTATACAGCATATTGCAGGATCTTGTTTCTTGATCTGCACTGTGTTTCTTTTCATTGGTGAATTGAAGCCATCTACTTTAATGGATATGATCCACATGCACTGGCTGGTCTCTCCCATGCTATCCTCTTGCCATTGGTCCCCTACTCTTCTCTGTTTAACTACCTGCCCTGTTCAGTGATCCTCCTCTGGTGCTATTCCTGGAACCGTGGTCATTTTTGTCTCTCTCTAGAATATCCTTCAGTGCTTTTTGTAGGACTTGTTTTGTGGTCAGGAATTCCTTAAGTTGTTCTTTATCATAAAAGTATCTTATTTTTCCATTAACTTTGAAAGATAGTTTTGCAGAGTACCTCAGTTTGGGTTGGAATTTGTTTTCTTTCAGTACTTGAAACACTTTACTCCAAACTCTTCTTGAGTTGATGATTTGTGTGGAGAGGTCTGTCATGATTTTGATGGTTTTCCTGTAAAGGTGATCTGTATCTTTTCTCTAACAACCTTTAATATTCTTTTCTTATGCTGAATTTCTGGGATCTTGATTATTATATATCTGGGTTAGATTTATTTTGGTTATGGCTAGTTGGAGTTCTTTGTGCTTCACTTATCTGCATGCCAGGTACTTCCCCCATATTTGGGAAGTTTTTTCCTATTACTGCCGTAAATAGTCTTTTTAAGTCATTTGTGTTGACCTCTGCTTTTTTGCTGACAGTTATGTTTCTTAAATTATTTTTCTTTGTATTGTCTTGCAGCCATTGAATTGTTATTTCCTAGTTCCTTGCTATTTTTAAGGGATCTTTCCTTTCAAGATCTGACAGTCCATCTTCAGTCGCTTTCAAGTGGTTTTGACAGTTTTTGATGGAGTTTAAAATTTTATGGATATCTCTTAGAATCTGTTTCATGTATTGTAAACAGATTTCAATATCATTACTTCAAGGTTTCCATCATTTTCCTGTGCTCTTTTTTCAAATCTATGTCATCTTCAGATATGCTCAGCAATTCTTTCATCATGTTTGTGATTTCTTCTTTTACCTGAGATATTTCTGATCTGGTTACTTTTACAGCCACATTAGTTTGGTTCTTTAATTCAGTTGCTATCCTTTTAGAGATTTCAGGTGTCTTACTTCCATTTTCTTTCATGTCTATATCTCCCAGGTTTGTTATATGTGGGCTGGAAGTCTGAGGTTGCCTTTTGTCCCTTCATCTTGACTTTCTCTGGGTTCCTCTGGACAGGTTTGTTGCGGGGTCCCAGGGACTTCTCACATTGACTACTCCTCCACAGTGTAGGGCAATGGGACAGGCACCAGGGTTTCTCTGAACTCAGTTTCCCATGGATGCAATGGGACAAAGGCCAGTCTTCTCCAGACCTGTGCAACTACACTGCGCTTCCTCAATGGCCATGGGTGCATGGGTGCTTCTTCTCTCAGCCTGCATTGCTACACTGGGACTCCTCCAATGGTAAGAGGTGCACAGGGGCATGTTTGTATGATTCTCCTGGCCCATTCTAGCTGCCCCCAGGAAGCAAGAATCTCCAATGGTGGCCTGGGGACACATGAGTCATATCTGGCTGTTTCTCACTTTCTGTGCTGGTTACCTGAAGGGAACAAGAGATCTGATGGCAGTGGGCATGGTAGGTCTGGCTGTTTCTCCCTGCCTGCACTGGCTGCCCATAGGAAGCAAGCATCTTGATAACAGCAGGCACACAGGGACAGGTCTGACCAAGCTAGTGAAATTTCAAGATCTGGATCATCTTTAATCAGCTGTTTCATTATGAACAAACTAATCAGCATTGAATGTTGTTTCCTTCATTTGCAAAATGAGAATACCTAATGCAAACAAGTTGTAAGATGTTTAGAAAGCATGTGCTGTGATGTCCCTTTTTCAGTGTGCCTCATCAAGTCTGTGTATTGGAAACACAATCCTGAATGTGGTGGTGTTCTTCAGTAATTCATTTCATTTGAACTCTGATTAATATGTCTGAAAACTATATATTTCTTTCCTTGTCAGATGAAGAGACTAAAGAATAGAGGTTAATGGCTTCACCCAAGTCTTTTTGTAGGTAAGGATTAGGGTGATGCCAGATTTTCCCATTCTTGGGGACCTGGTGCACATCGTTCTCCTGTCTTGTGAGTGTCTGTGGAGGAAACAGTTGCCAACTGATTTAAAAAACATTTTAATTCTCAAGAAATATCTAATTCTGAAGCACAAAAGAGTAGTTCTTCCTTTTGTTCAACTTGACTGGTATCCTCTGTATTCCAAAGAAGTATATATAAGAATTTAATGTCTTATCAAGGAAACATTGACAGACTAACAGTAAATATAGTAGTACTAAGTCTGTTCTACTCTCATGATAAAATACAATGCATAATTTTCTCTGACTTAATACTGGTTTAATAAAATACCAATACTTGTATATCTGTTGATTAATAATAAAGACTACTTCTTCAGCAAAAGGAATAAGAATTGAGAGACTAAGCCTAATTGCCTCATTGCCAACTCTTTAACCTGGACTGATTTAGAAACACTGTCAAACAGTGGCATGGAAGACTCTGAAAAGAGGTTCAAATGGTTGAGATTAAACATTTTGAAAAGTATGCATGCCACCAAATCTGCCAAGCCAATGTCCTGTTGTATGTGATTACTTTCACTGTGTAAACATTTGTGGGACATCTGTCATATATTTATATTTATATTTATATTTATATTTATATTTATATTTATATTTATATTTATATTTATATTTTTATTTGGTATCAGAGATCAAACTCATACTTTCCAGGCAGGCATTTATGCTGCTGACCTAAATCTCCATCCCTGTTTTCAGTACTCTTGGTAATACTTCTCCATTTTTTTCTACCTAGGCTCATCCTTCCCTTGTTTGCTCTAATCTCACTTAATGACCATCCATTGACATAGCATTGCCACCCAAAGATTAGAGTTTACATTTGGATTCCTTCTTGGTATTGTGCATTCTATGTTTTGAGAAGGGCATGAAGACGTGTATCCATCATGATAGAGTCATACACAGAGGTCTCACTGCCTGGAAATTCATCTATATTCCATCTACTAATCTCATCCTCCTACTGGATAGCTGACAATCACTGATCTTTGTATTGTTTTTATATTTTTGTATATTCAGTGGTTTTGAATATTGCTTTTACTATCAATTCTGCCTAACAAGTTATTCCAACATGTAGTGCTTTATTGCAAAGAACTTTTTATTGCTAATTGCAGTATGGGTTGAGTAGCATCAGCTGAGTCATTATTGCTTGAATTTCTCCAGGGTTTGCAGTGAGGTGGAGTCAAGACAGCTTCTTTATACATGTCTAGTACCTCAGCTCAAAAGACCAGAGCAGGTAGCAGTTGGAAAGACTCAACTCTGTCTCCATATGGCTACTTCATGTTCCCTCACAGCATGGTAGTATCAGCCTAGTCACAATTCTTACATTCCAAGTGGCTTCCCCAACTGAATGTACTATCAAGAGAATGCAGAAGATGGCATTTTTCTTAAAGTCATGAAACCAGTATTGCATTGCTAAATTCCATTAATCAAAATAGTCACAGGGAGTGCAGCGATTTCCATCCCATGATGTAGCCTCAGCACATCACTCAGAGCCTGGTAGGGCCCTTCGCAGTGTCTCTCGTCACCAGAGGATACACTGGAGGTTCTCTCCATGCCTATTTGTGCCCTACCCAGTGACCTGCAAGTGGCTCAGAGCTACTAGCACTCTGCTTCATGAGCTGAAAGTACACAGCAATCTGGAAGCTGTGGGGAATGCTTGGAATATCACTCAGAGCCTGGTAGGGCCCCGCCCAGCATACCTCATCACCAAAGGACACATGGGACAGTCCCTTGGGCCCAGTTGGGCTCTGCCCAGTGACCCCTGAGTGCCTGGGAGCCACCTGTTAGGGCCTGTCTAGTGACCTCCATTCAACTGGGGAAACTCCCTGCAGTAGGGATGCAGTAGTTGATTCTCAACCTGAGAAACAATTGAGAACTTGCCTTCAGCTTTCCTAAGAGAATATAGGAAAATAACAAAACAAAAGAGCTAAATGCAGTCTCAAACCTCCAACCCATCCCAAGCAAGTGTAGGAGACATGGACATTGAAGAAAATGAAAACCATACACCTGAAACTCCTGAAATGATAGTGACTGAAATAATGAAACACTCCGGGAAGCTATAAAAAAACTCAGTAAAAAAATGATTTCCCAGGTAATATAAGAAATGATAAGTGTAATGAAAGAAATGCTGAACACATCTAAAGAAAAACATAGTTAAAAATTGGAGGAACAATGCAAAAAGAGAAACCTTGCATGAACAATATTTGAAACAGAATGTATGAAATAGATTCAAAGGGATATCCAGGAAATCAAAAATTCCATTGAAAGTTGGCAAAACCACCTCAACTGAAGTAAAAATAGAGTTTCAGACCTCAAAGACAAGATTGTAGCTAGTGAAGAGGAAAGGAAAGATCTTTTTAAAATAACAAGGAATCAGGAAATAACAATTCAACAGCTGCAAGATGATGCAATGAAAAACAGCGTAAGATTGATAGGTATAAATGAAAAAGAAGGTGACAACACAAATGATATCAAGAGGTTATTTCTGAAGTAATAGCTGAAAATTTCCCAAACATGAGAATGGAAACTGAGATATAGATAAGTGAAGCATATACAACTCTGAATAGCCATAACCAAAATAAAACAACACCCAGACCTATAATAATCAACACCCCAGAAATTCAACGTAAGAACAGAATATTAAAGGCAGTTAGAAAGAAGAGACAGATCACCTATGAAGGAAAGCCTATCAGGATCACAACAGACTTCTCAACACAAGCTGTGAAGTCAAGAAAAGCATGGAGTGAAGTATTTCAAACCATAAAGAAAAATGACTTTCAACCCAGATTGATGTACCCTGCAAAACTGTCCTTCAAAACAGATGGAGAAATAAGATACGTCCATGACAAAGAAAAGCTGAAGAATTTCGTGACCACCAAACCAACCCTGCAAAGAATACTGACAGACATACTAGATAGGCATAGGAAAAAAACCACTAAGCAAGGCAAATAATTAAAGAGCGGGGACAGGTAAAGAACCAACAGCAGAAAGATAACATGTCAAAAATAAACCTATATGTATCAGTTATAACCATTAATATAAATGGCCTCAATTCACCAATTAAAAGAAGCAGACTAGCAGAAGGATCAAGAAACATCCAACCATATGTTATATGCAAGAAACCCATCTAACCTTAAAGGAAATTCATAGACTGAAATTCAAAGAATAAAAACAATACTCCATGCAACAGGAAACCCCTCTCCCCCCAAAAAAGCAAGGTTAGCTATTCTGTTTGCAGACAATGTGAACTTCAAAGAAAACAAGAATGATCAAAAGAGATAAAGAAGTTCACTACATATTAGTTAGTGGAAAACTTCAAGAGGAATAGATAACAATATTCAATATATATGCACCAAATTTGGGAGCACCCAGCTATCTAAACAAATATTAACAGAAAGAAAAATCAAATAAGCAACACCATAATTATAATGGGAGACGTTAACACCCCAGTGACACAAAGAGACAGATCAACTAGACAAAAAAATCAGCAAAGAAATTACAGAACTGAATCACACCTGTGAACAAATGGACTTGATAGACATATACAGAGTGTTCCACCCAACAACATCAGAATATGCATTCATCTCAGCTGCACATGGGAAATTCTCTAAAATAAACCATATACTAGCCCACAGAACATGCTTAAGTAAATGCAAAAGAACTGAAATTATCCCATGCATGTTATCAGATCATTGCACCATGAAACTAGAAATTAATGACAAAAGAAACTGCAAAACCCCCACAAACACATGGAAATTGAATAATACACTCTTGAGCAATCAGTGAGTCACAGGGGAAATTAAATAAGAAGTTAAACAATATCTACAAGCAAATGAAAATACAAATATGCCTTACCGGATTCAATGAAAGCAGTCCTCAGAGAAAAATTTATTGCAGTGAATTTCCACATCAGGAAAACAGAATGAATACAAATAAACAACCTGATGCTACAACTCAAACATCTAGAAAAAGAAGAGCAAGTCAATAGCAAAGCCAAAAGAAGGGAGGAAATTATAAAGATCAGAACATAAATCAATGCAACAGAGACTAAGAAAACAATACAAAGAATCAATGAATCAAAGAGTTGGTTCTTTGAAAGAATAAATAAAAGTGATAAGCCTCTAGCCATCTTCATTTTAAAAAGGAAACACAAATCTTAGATTCATGCAATAAGGAATGAAAAGAGCAAAATCACTACAGACCCTGTGGAAATACAGAAGATCATCAATACCTACTTCATAAACTCTACTCTCATAGGTTTGATAACACAGAAGAAATGACAGATTCCTATAAACATATGAACTAACAAAGCTGGATCAAGAAGCTGTAAAACTGCCGAATAACCCAATTTCAATTAATGAAACTGAAAATGTAATTAAAACTTTACCAACAAAGAAAAGCCCAAGTCCAGATGCATTTACTGTGGAATTCTACAAGAAATTCAAAGAAGACTTAATGCTGACACTCCTCAAACTCCTCAGTGAAACTGAAAGGGAAACAATTCTCCCTAACTCATTCCTGGAAGCAAGAATTACTCTAATACCAAAATGAGAGAAAGGCCCAACCAAAAAAGAGAACTATAGGCCAATCTCTCTAATGAACATAGATGCAAAAATTCTTAATAAAATACTGGCAAGTAGAATGCAGCAAATCATGACAAAGATTATGCAACATGACCAAGTGGGATTCATCCCAGGTATGCAGGGATGGTTCAACATATGCAAATCAATAAATGTAACCCACCATATCAGTAAAATCAAAAGTAAGAATCACATGATCATTTCTATAGATGCAAAAAAAGCTTTTGATAAGGTACAACACCTATTCATGATAAGAACCCTACAGAAAATTGGAATATGATAAAAGCCATATGATAAAATCCATCTATGAGAAACCAACAGCCAGCAACTTATTAAACAGACAAAAACTGAAAACTTTTACTCTAAAATCAGGAACAAGACAAGGATGTCCATTATCACCACTCCTATTCAATATAGTGCTGGAAATGGTAGCCAGAGCAATTAGACAAGAGAGAAATAAAAGTAGTAGTGATAGGAAAAGAAGTTAAATTATCATTATTTGCAGATGACATGGTACTCTACATAGAAGACTCCCAAAGCTCCATTGAAAGACTCCTAGGTATAGTAACTAAATTCAGTAATGTAGCTGGATACAAAGTCAATATTTAAAAATCAATAGCATTCCTATCAGAAACAACAAAGTCATGGAGAGAGAAATAAGAGAAACCACGTCCTTCATATTAGCATCCAAAAAATGAAATACTTAGGAATCAATCTAACAAAACAAATAAAAGATCTATTTAGGGAAAATTATAATACCCTTTAAAAAAAAATTGAAGAGGATCTCAGAAAATGGAAAGACATTCTTTGTTCATGGATAGGAAGAACAAATATTGTGCAAATGGCCCTTCTTCCAAAATTTCTATACAGATTTAATACTATCCCAATCAAAATATTGCTAGCATATCTCACAGATCTAGAGAAATCATTCCTAAAATTCATCTGGACTCAGAAGAGATAAAAAATAGCAAAGGAAATTCTAAGCAACAAAGGCAAGGTAGGAGGCATCACAATCCCTGACTTGAAGTTATACTACAAAGCTACTATAATAAAATCAGCATGATATTGGCATAAAAACAGATCAGAAGATCAAGAAATAGATTAGAAGATACAACTACAAACACACTTAGTCACCTTATCTTTGATAAAGTGTCCAAACACATCCACTGGAGGAACAGTAGTCTCTTTAATAAGTGGTGCTAGAGAAACTGGCTCTCCATATGCCAAAAATTGAAACTAGACTCTTGCCTATCACCATGTACTAAACTAAGGTCAAAATGGATCAAAGATCTAAATGTTAGAACAGAAACACTAAATCTTCTGGAAGACAAATTAGGTAGAAATCTTGAAGACATAGGTGTAGGCAGAGAATTCATGAAAAAAAAAATCAAACCACACAGGAAATACTTCCCAAAATCAATAACTGGGATCTCATTTTAAGAAGATTTTGCATATTAAAAGAAATCTCCAACAGAGTAAAAAGAAACCTACAAATTTTGAAAAAACCTTAGTCAACTGTCCCTCAGACAAAGGACTTCTGTCTAGAACATATAAAGAATTTTAAAAAATCAGGTCCCTGAAATTCAAAGTACCAGTCCAAAAATGGGCATCTGAGATGAATACACAGTTCTCAGATGAAGAAATACAAATGGCAAATAAATACATGAAAAAGTGTTCAGCATCATTGTTCATTAGAGAAATGCAAATTAAAATCACACTGAGATTCCATCGCCAGAAAGGATGGCCAGGATAAGAAAAAATATAACAACAAATGCTGGAGAGGTTGTGGGGAAAAAGGAACACTTTTGCACTGTTGGTGGAACAGTAGACTGGTGCAAGCACTGTGGAGGTCATTCTGGAGGTTCCTCCAAAAGCTGGGATTGGAAGTCCCACTTAATCCAGCTATTCCACTTCTAGGCATATTCCCAGAAGAACTGAAAACATCATATCACAGTGATATATGTGTACACATGCATATAGCAGCACAATTTGTAATAGCCAGATCTTGGAAACAACCTAAATGCCCATCAACTGAGGAATGGATAAAAAAGATGTGGTATTTTTATACAATGGAGTACTACTCAGCTATAAAGAATGATCACATTGAGATATTTATAAGCAAATGGTTGCAACTTAAATCCATACTCATAAGTGAAATCAAACTCATATGTGTAAATACCATCTTGTATCCCTAGTTTAAGAAATAGTAACTGTATATAAAATACAAAATCCTCAGGGGAACTCCCCTTTGGGCCTGCCCTGCCACCAGGAACATTGTGAAAGCCCGCCTCAGGCATAGGCTGCCTAGAACCTCCCCTGTGGGCCTGTCCTGCCACCAGGAACATCGTGGAAGCCTGCCTCGCGCAGAAGACTGCCTCAGGTGTAGACTGCCTGCAACCTCCCCTGTGGGCCTGCCCTGCCACCAGGAACATTCTGGAAGCCTGCTTCAGGCATAGGCTGCCTGGAACCTCCCCTGTGGGCCTGCCCTGCCACCAGAAATATCGTGGAAACCTGCCTCAGTTATAAGCTGCCTGGAACCTCCCTTGTGGGCCTAACCTGCTACCAGGAACATCATGGAAGCCTCCACCTTGACTGCTTCTTCTGGGTCTACCCTTCCACTGGAAACATCAGAAAACCTCACTAGGTTCCAGTCAGTGTGAAAAAACTTAGAACTTCACTCCCAGGTAGTGAAACTTGGACTACAACAGATTAACTGTGTCAGTGTGGTAAGTATGCCCCTAAAATAGAGGTGTACAGTGGATAAATAGGGACAGTAGTAAAGCTCCCTCCAACTAATTGTTAGATCTTGGTGAGTCTGAAATGAGTGTATGTGAACCCCTCCTACACATAGAAAACATCAGGCAGAATGAAAAAGCAAAATTCAGTCTCAAATATATAGTTCACCAGAAGCAAGTACAGGAGATATTGAAATAGAGGATCCCAAAAGTAACACACCAGGAATCTCTGAAAAGATAGTGAGTTAAAAAAAAAACAAAAAACAAAAAACTCCATGAGGTATAGAGGAAATCGAATTAGAAGTACTCTCCCATGTAAAGAAAGAAATAACAACCTTAGTAAAGGAGTTGTTGAATGTAGATAAGCTAAAGAAGAAATAGAGAAAAAAGTACAGGAGTAGGGGAAACTGATTTAAACCTTTAATGAACAATATAGAAAACAAGCAGAATTCATGAAAAAAACTCAAAGAGACATCTGAGAAACAAAAAATTCTATTGAAAATGTGCAAAACTGCCTAAGGAAGCTGAGGATAGGATTTTGGACCTTGAGGACAGGATTGCAAATCGTGATCAGGAAAGGATAGAACTTTTAAAAATAACTAAGCAGCATGAAATGACAATCCAGAAGCTTCATAATGATGCCAAGAGCAACAATATAAGATTAATGGGCATTAGCAAAGATACAGGAGTCAAGGCAAACAACATACCTAAAGTATTTACAGATATAACAGCAGAAAATTTCCCAAACATGGGAAAAGAATCTGATATGTGGACAAGTGAGGCTTATAGAACACCAAACAGTCACAATCAACATAAATTCACACCAGACTGATACTAATTAAGATCTCAGATATACAGCATAAAAACAGAATACTAAAATCTGTTAGAGAAAAGACATAACTCACCTATCAAGGAATGCCTATTAGAATCACAGTATACTTTTCAGCACAAACCCTCAAGTCAAGAAGAGCTTGGAGTGAGGCATTTCAAGCCCTGAAAGAAAACAAGCTTCAACCCAGACTGATGTAGCCAGCAAAACTTTCATTCAAATTTAATGGAGAAACGAGATACTTACATGACAAAGAACAGCTGAAGAAATTCACGTCCACCAAACCAACCCAAGAAAGAGTACTGAAAAACATACTAGATAGAGATAAAAATGATCACAATCCCCAAAACAACAACAGAAAGAAACTACCAGGTAGGATAAGCAATTAAATAAGGGGAAAAGCAGAAAGAAACAACTGGAACATAAGATGACAAAATCGAGCGAGTACATATCAGTGATATCCATAAATCTAAATGGCCTCAATTCACCTATCAAAAGAAATAGGCTGACAGAATGGATCAAGAAACAGGATCCCACAATATGCTGTATACAAGAAACACATCTGACCCAAAGGAAAACTCATAGATTAAAAGTCAAAGGATGGAAAACAGTATTCCATGCAACAAGCACCCAGAAAAAAGCAGGGGTAGCTATTCTATTAGCAGACAATGTGAACTTCAAACCTAAAATGATTAAAAGAGATAGAGAAGGTCACTACCTACTCATTAGTGGAAAAATTGATGAGGAAGAACTAACAATTATATATGCACCAAATACAGGAGCACCCAACTATGTAAGACAGATACTAATGGACACGAAAAACCAAATACACAAGAACACAGTTATAACGGGATTTTAACATCCCATTGTCACAAAGAAATAGATCAACTAGACAAAAAGTCAGCAAAGAAATAACAGAACTGATTCATACCTGTGAGCAGTTGGACTTAGTAGATGCTTACAGAGTGTTCCATCCAACCACATCAGAATACACATTCTTTTCAGCCACGCATGGGACATTCTCCAAAATAGACCATAGATTATCCCATAAAACATTCTTAAGTAAATGCAAATGTATTGAAATCATCCCATGCATAGTATCGGACCATAGTGCACTGAAATTGAAAATTAATGGCAAAAGAAATCACAAAACATGCATAAATACATGGTAATTAGATAACAACCTTTTGACCAACTAGTGGACTACAGATGAAATTAAAGAAGAAATAAAGCAGTGCCTACAATTAAATGAAAATATAGAAACAACATACTGTAATCTGTGGGATGCAATGAAAGCAGTCTTAAGAGGGAAATATATACCAATAAATTGTCATATCAAGAAAACAGAAAGAGCACAAATAAACAACTTAATGCTCTACCTCAAGTTTCTAGAAAAAGAAGAGCAAGCTAAACCTAAAGCTCATAGAACAGAGGAAATGGTAAAGATTAGAGCAGAAATCAATAAATTGAAACTAAAAAACAATACAAAGAATTAATGAATTGAAAAGCTGGTTTTTTGAGAGAATAAACAAAATTGACAAACCCCTAGCTAACCTTATCAAGAAAAAGAATGAAAAAAACCAAATTCATGCAATAAGAACTGAAAAGGGGGAAATTACTACAGATCCCATGGAAATTCAAAAGATCATGAATACCTACTTTGAAAATCTCTACTCAGATAGAATGAAAAAAACAGAGGAAATGGACAAATTTCTAGAAACAAATGAACTACCAAAGCTTAACCAAGAAGATATAGCAATTTTGAACAACCCAATATGAGCTTTGAAATTGAAAATGTAATTAAAAACTTACCAACGAAGAAAAGCCCAGGTCCTGATGGATTCACAGCTGAATTCTACAAGAAATTCAGAGAAGATTTGATGCCAGTACTCCTTAAACTCTTCAATGAAGTTGAGAAGAAAGCAATCCTCCCTAAATCATTCCTGGAGGCAAGTATTACTCTAATACCAAAACCAGAGAAAGACTCAACCAAAAAGGGGAACAGAAGGCCAATCTCACTAATGAATGTTGATGCAAAGATTCTCAATAAAATACTGGCAAATAGAATGCAGCAAATCATCAAGAAGATTATACATCATGACCAAGTGGGGTTCATTCTAGGAATGCAGGGATGGTTTAACATACGCAAATCAATAAATGTAATACACCACATCAACAGAGCCAAAAACAAAAACCACATGGTCATCTCAATAGATGTAGAAAAAGCTTTCGATAAAGTCCAACACATGTTCATGATAAAAACCCTTCAGAAACTTGGAATACATGGTGTCTACCTCAACCTTACAAAGGCCATCTATGACAAATCAACAGCCAACATTATACTAAACAGACAAAAACTGAAAGCTTTCACCTTAAAATCAGGAATAAGATAACGATGTCCACTATCACCACTCCTTTTCAATATAGTTCTGGAAACACTAGCCAGGGCAATCAGATAAGAGAGAGAAATAAAAGGAATAAAGATAGGAAAGGAAGAAGTTAAATTATCACTATTTGCAGATGATGTGATACTCTATATAGGAGACCCAAAACACTCCATTAAAAGACTACTAGGGGTAATAAACAAGTTCATCAGTGTAGCTGGATACAAAGTCAATGCCCAAAAATGAATAGCATTCCTATACACAAACAAAAAACTCACTGAGAGAGAAATTATGGAAATATCACCCTTTACAATAACATCTAAATAATGAAATACTTAGGAATCAACCTAACTAAAAATGTGAAAGACCTATATGCTGAAAATTATACTACACTGAAAAAGGAGATGGAAGAGGATATTAGAAAATGGAAGGATATCCTTGCTCTTGGCTAGGAAGAACCAACATTGTGAAAATGGCCATACTCCCAAACTGTTATACAGATTTAATGCAATCCCAATCAAAATACCATTGACATTTTTCACAGATCTAGAGAAAACACTCCTAAAATTCATTTGGAAACAGAAAAAACCTAGAATAGCAAAGGCAGTTCTAGGCAACAAAAGCAAGGCAGGAGGCGTCTCAATTCCTGACTTAAAACAGTAGTATAAAGCCACAGTGATAAAATCAGCATGGTACTGGCAAAGAAATAGACCTAAGGGTCAATGGAACAGATTAGAAGATGCAAGCACAACTACAAAGACTCTCAGCCACTTGATATTTGACAAAGGGGCTAAATATGTCCACTGGAAGAAGGATATTCTCTTTAATAAATGGTGTTGGAAAAAATTGGCTCTCCACATGCCAAAGACTGAAACTAGATCCAAGCCTATCACCATGCACAAAACTAAAGTCTAAATGGATCAAATACCTCAATATTAAAACAGAAATACTGAATCTACTGGAAGACAAGGTAGGTAGAAGTCTTGGAGACATAGGGGTAGGCAGAGAATTCTTGAATTAAAATACAAACTGCCTGGGAAACACTTCAAAGAATAAACAATTGGGATCTTACATTATTGCAAAGTTTCTGTACTTCAAAGGAAGTCACCAACAGACTAAAAAGTGGGAAAGAATTTTATCCAGCATCCCTCAGAAAAAGGACTTATATCCAGAACATATAGAGTTGAAAAACATCAAGCCCCCCAAATTCAAAGACCCTCTCCAAAAATGGGCATCTGAGATGAACACACAGTTCTTGGAGAAAGATACACAAATGGCAAATAAATGCATGAAGAAATGTTCACCAACACTGGTCATTCAAGAAATGCAAATTAAAGCAACATTGAGATTTACCTCACTCCAGAAACAGTAACTGCCATCAAGAAACCAACTGATAACAAATGTTGGTGAGGCTGTGGGGAAAAGGGAACACTGCTCCACTGTTGGTGGTAATGTAGACTGGTGCAACCATTATGGAAATCCATATGGAGAATCCTCAGAAGACTAGGATTGGAAGCTCCATTCAATCCAGCTATTCCCCTCCTGGGTATTTTCCCAGAAGAACTGAAAAGTTCATATCACAGTGATATATGTGCACACATGTTCATAGCTGCACAATTTGTGGTAGCTAAATCTTGGAAACAACCAAGATGCCCATCTACTGCAGAGTGGATGAAAAAGATGTGGCATTTTTATACAATGGAATATTACTCAGCTATAAAAAAGATGATCTTGAGGCCTTCATAGGCAAATGGAGACAACTTGAGACTATCCTCATTAGTGAAATAAATAATCATATTTATAAATATCACATTGTGTCTCTAGTGTAAAAAGTAAATAAGAACTATAAGTGTAATAAAATCAAAATGTGTAATTGCTATTGTAAAAAAGAGAGGAAATGAAAGTGCTCTAAGGAATATAACTGCATGTATGTTTGAGTGTGTAAAATAGATGACCGTATTGCTGAATCTTTGTTGGATCTTTGAGCAGAACTGTTTGCAGTCTCACTGTTTGAATGTCTACTATGTATCCTTTAACTGTGTAACTTGAACAACTACATCCAAGATGACAATATGTAATTTATAAAGTAGTGATTTCTTAGTGGGCTTTTTTTTCCTCTTTTTCCTTTTTTTTTTCTTTCTTTTGGAATTCAGTATTGTTGCTATCCTTTTTTCTGTTTTGCTTTTTTCTTCTCTTTAAATAAAAATTAAAAAATGTATAATTGCTATTGTAAAAAAGAGGAAATAGGAAGTGCTTTAAAAGACATAACTGCATGTATATTTAAGTGTGTAGTATTGATAACCATATTTGTAAGTTCTTGTTGGATTGTTGAACAGGTCTGTTTGCTGTTTCACTGCTTGAGTATCCACTTTGTGTGCTTTAATTTTGTAACTTTTACAACTGTTTCTAAAAGAACTATATAATTTATCAACTAGTGATTTCTTACTGTTTATCTTTCTTTTGAAATTTTGTAATATTTCTACCCTTTTTCTGTTTTTTTCTCTTTAAATTAAAAAAAATATGAGCAGTAGAATGGATGAAAAAGATGTGGTATTTTTATACAATGGAATATTACTCAGCTATAAAAGGATGATCTTGAGGACTTCATAGGCAGATAGAGTCAAGTGGAGTCTATCTTCATTAGTGAAATAAATAAGAATCATATTTATAAATATCACATTGTGTCTCTAGTGTAAAATGAAATAAGAAATGTAGGAGTAATAAGACCCAAAGTATGTAATTGCTATTGTAAAAAAGAGGAAAAGAAAGTATTCTAAAGATGTAACTGCATGTATGTTTAAGTGTGTAGGATTGGTAACCATATTACTAAGTTTTTGTTGGATAGGTGAACAGAACTGTTTTCAGTCTCACTGTTTGAATGTCCACTTTGTATGCTTTACTTTTATAACTTGAACAACTAAGAGGAAAATATGTAACTATCAACTAGTGATTTCTTACTGTTTATTTGTTTTAAATTATGTGTTATTTCTACCCTCTTTCTGTTTTTTTTCTTTAAAAATTTAAAAAATCCTCAGTAAATACATTGAAATGGCAAAAATCTGCTCAAAGGGGAAAAAAGTAATAACTCAGGGAAAAGGAGGAAAAAGAAAACAGAAGGGAAAATAAAAAATATCTAAATTTATATAAACACACTTAGAATTGCTAAGATGATTGTGCTATAAGGTCTATTAGTTGTTGGAACAAAATAGTTAACATTCATAGGATTGGAACAATTTTGTATATTTGTGTCAGATGATTTGAGGAAATCTTTTGAAGATCATTATGTAAAATAACAACCTTAGTTATGTTCCTACCACCTTGTTTTGAAGGCCTACGTTGTTTGGTGTTCTTTGCTATTGTGATTTATTTGTCTTTTTTGTTTCTTGTTTTTCTAGTAATTTGTTTTGTTTTGTTTTGCATTTTATTCTAATGTAGAAAGGATAGGTGTACATGTAGAGGATTATAAATGCCTAGAAATTCTTCTAAACAGTTTACGAGAAATCAATTGTGTTATGCATGATGAAATGAACAACTACTTTGAAGAAAGACATTATGGTAAGTAATGTTAGTTTCCAGAATGAGTTTTGCATTGCTCCTTCTCTTTGACATTACTTAATTAATTAGAGAAGTATTAGTGTTAGATCTTCCATAAAGTTTTTTCTAGAATTCAGTGACAAATCCACTGGGTCTTGGGCATCTCCTCCTTAATAAGTTTTTTAGTACTGTTTCACTTTTATTGCCAGTTTTTGGATTACTAAGGATTTTCTATCTTTTTAGTTCTGTTTTTGCTAATTCACATTTATCTAGCAATGTATCCATTGTCTGTATTCTACAGTTTATTGGAGCACAAATTTTTAGCATAGTTACCAATAATGTTGTGGATTTTAACAGTGTCCACTGTAATTTTGAGGTTTTTTTTCCTATCTAATTGCATTGATATAAGGCTTTCCTTTCTTTTTTGGTGATATTGGCTAAGGGCTCATCTATTTTGTTTATTATTTTGAATAATCAGTTCTTCACTTCAATTATTTTTAAATTCCTGTTAGTCTCAATTTCATTATTTTCTATTCTAATCTTCATAATTTTCTTCCTTGTTTTAGTTTTGGATTTGTTTGTTCTTATTTTTCTAGGATCCTGAGGTGTACCCCTAGGTGATTTATTTGAGTTTGCTGAGTTTTTTTTATGTGGGCCTTCACAGCCATGAACGAAATCTTAAGACTGCTTTATACTGGCAGTATTATTTGTTTCTAGATTCCATATGCCTTATTTCTTAATTTCTTTTGGGACTCATTGTTATACAAGAATGCAATGTTTAATCTCTGTATATTTGCATAATTTCTGTGGTTTCTTTTGAAATTGAATTTGCATTTCATTAGGTTATGATCTTATCGCATTCACTAGAGAATTTATCTTCATTATTTTACATTTGCTTACTTAGGTTTCATGGCTTAGTACATGATCAGTTTTGGAGAAAGTTCCACATACTGGTAAGAACAATCTATATCCAATTGTTAGGTGGAACATTATGTTGGTGGGTCTGTTATATCTTTTAAGATTCCATCCATGTGTTGGACATCTGGGATTTTGACTATGAGGTGTAGCAAACAAATTCTTTTCTGGTGTTGTCCATTTATTTTCCTGTCTGCCTTAGTCATCTGTGTATTAAGCATGTCCTCCATATTTAAAAAGTTTTCTCCTATTACTTTTGTAAAAGGCTTTTAAAAATCATTTTAAAGGGGATAAAGCAGAATGAAATCAATCAAAACAAACCAGTGTAAAACATGCAGGACTTCAGAACATTATGAAATCAACAATAGCTAACATAATGCCTCTTAATGTCTTCAAAATAGCTGCAGATAACTTCAGATACAGTGAAAATCAAATGTAACAAAATAAAACAGAAATAATAAAAACAAAACAATGAATGCAATGAAAAGCCTATAATAAATCCGAAATTGCTACAATAATATATCTTGCTATTTTTGAAATAGCTGCTCCTGCCATCAGATTTGACATAAACAAAACAAAAGAGAATAAAACCCAACTGAAGAATACAATGGAAACAATGTAGGACTTCCAAAACAAGACCATAGGGAATCAACAATGGCTGTAACCCTCAGAAGGAGATCCCCCTTGGGTGCCACACTGTACTGCTATCCTCTGAACCTATGATCAGATCACTGGGCCTAGATCTGCAATATTAGTGTAGTACCAAAGCACCACAGGCATCCAATTGCATTTCACCTCAATAGCTCTTATCACAGCCTGTGTTTCTCCAGATAAGTTGGTCACTTACCTGGGGAGTGGGGAGTGGGGATGATTGGTACTTCTTGTTTGCCAGCTGGAGCACCAGAAGGGGATGGGGTCTGGCTGTTGCCAGTTGGGTTGCAGTCTGTGCATGTTGTCACTGGTTTCCCAGACTGGGGTTGTTTGCTGGTATGGCCTTGTTCTCTCTACCTCCACTCTGCAAATGGCACTGACTCATGGGGAGAAGCTTAGGTCTGGCTGTTCCCAGGCCAGTAGCCTATGTATTGTAAAAAGGTTTTTTATTGTCATTTATAGTGTCTTTTGATTTTTTTTACTAATTCCAAATAATCTTAGGTTAGTTGTCTTTGTGTCATGTAGCAGCTGTTGTATCCTTTTTTCCATTTTTTAGAAAGGTATTTCTGAGTATGTTTCTTTGCTAAACTGGTCCTTCATGTTTTGTATCATTGTGTTTATCTCACATAGACTTGTATTTTTGTCTTTTTAAAGTTTATTTTGTTGATTATGTCCATTATTTGTTTAGTTATAACATCTTTGAGACACCTCAGCACCTTTATTTTTAGTGTTCTTTTTTTTTCTTTTTTTCTTTAAAGAGAAACAAAAGCATGTAAAGGGTAGAGATAATACAGAATTTAAAAAAAAAAGATAAACAGTAAGAAATCACTAGTTGATAAATTACATATTGTCCTCTTAGAAATAGTTGTTCAAGTTACAAAATTAAAGCATGTAAAGTAGATATTCAGACAGTGAGAGTGTAAACAGCTATGCATTCATGAATCTCTACATGTATTTCCATCCTTTCTATATTAGAGGGAAAAACAAAACTTGGCAAAACAAAACAAAAGTCCTATAAAAACATGAAACCAAAAAGTTGTATAAAACCACAGTACAAGGTGATATACAATGATTACTGTGTTGTTTCTTATTATCTTCAATAGAATTGTCTATATCATTAGGCATAATTGAATATAGCAGTATAATTGAATACAGCAGTACATAACAATATTAGTAAAAATAAATCATTGTAGACAGTATAAAACTTTAAAGGCAGGTTATAATCAAACCATAGTGGATATTCTAGTGAATCTTGTCATCTTCAGTGCAGTTGCCTATACTCTCAGACTTGATACTATCAATCATAACAACTTTGAATAAAATCTATCAATACAAAACAGCGATCCAACAAACCAGATTTGATTATGATCAATCATGGTAAAAGTCATGGTGTAGGCTTTACAGAGCTTTAGATTAAGTTAATAGGAAATTGAGGATGATTATCATACTGTATCCTGTTATTTTAGGGATAATGTCTGTGCCCTCAAATCTAGTACAGCTAGAATGACTGGAACAGAATACAATACATCTAAGCAGAGTAGTGTGAGTAATGTGGGTTTTAAATCCTGGTGCACTATTAACAATATAGTGTATCAAGGCCATCTATGTTAGAGATTCTAGCCATCCTTCTCTGCCTCATTTCTGCTATGCTATTTTTCTACCTTTGTTTGTCTAGTTTTCTCCTTCATTCTACTGCCTGCCCCACTCATTGAGGCCTCTCTGCCACTGTTCCTAAAATCCTGGTATTTTTTTCTCTGTCTCTAGAATGTCCTTCAGTATTCTCTGTAGGGTTGGATTGGTGGTCACAAACTCGCCCAGTTCCTCTTTGTCATGGAAGCATCTTGTTTCTCCATTAATTTCTAGTGACAGTTTTGCAGGGTACATCAATCTGGGCTGGAGGTTATTTTCTTTTAGGGCTTGGAAGACTTCACCCCAAGCTCTTCTTGATCTGATGGTCTGTGTTGAGAAGTCAGCCATGATTCTGATGGGCTTACCTTTATAGGTAATCTGTTTCTTTTCTCTGACTGTTTTTAATATTCTGTTTTTATATTGAATTTCTGGTATCTTGATTATTATATGTCTGGGTGTAGATCTGTTTTGGTTGTAGGTGGCTGGAGTTCTGTATGCCTCACATAACCAAATGTCATTTTATTTTCCCATGCTTGGGAAGTTTTCCTTAATTATTTCCATGAATAGCCTTTTTAATTTGCCTGTTTGTATTCCTGCTTCTCTGTTCACATTTCATATTCTTAAATTATAGATTCTCTTGTCGTCTTCTAGCCTTTGTATTGCTACTGCCTGTTTCCTTGTTATTTTTAAGAGATCTTTCCTTTCTTGTTCACACATTGCAAACTTTTCTTCAAGTTTTGATAGACTATCCTTAGTTTCTTTTAATGGAGTTTTTAATTTCCTGGTAATCTCTTTGAATCTGCTTCATGTATTCTATTTTTCCTTTATATTCTTTATCAAATGTTTCTCTCCTTTTTTGTATTCCTCCCTTTTTCTGTCTATGTCTTCCTGAGAGATTCTTAGCATTTCTTTTATTACTCATATCTTGCTTTACCTGATTTAATATTTCAGTTTTGAGCTCATCTACAAGGTCCTGAAGATATCTCTTAATGTCCATTGAAGCCATGTCTGATGTTATGTGTTTGCTGCCCTCAGTCTCCCTTGTTTTTCCTTCTCCTGGATCAGTGCTCTCAGGGTTCTGGGCTGGGGGCCTCCTCTTGCCTCTCTCTCCTGTCATGGCCCTGGCTTCCTCCACACAGGTGTACAGTGCAGGTCCCAGCCCCCTTACCTGTTGGCCACAGTTCCTCTGAAGCATGTTGACAAGGGACCTCTGCCCTCTTTTGCCTGCCCCTCCCCATCAGGCAGGCAAACTTCAAGGGCCTTCACCTGGTTCGTGCATGCTAGGCACAGGGAATCGATTTGGGATGGCTCACTGGGTCCTGACCAGGGGTGCGGCCCAGTCCGAGCAAATCCCATGAATTTGCTTTGGGGAGGGAGCAGCCAACTGAAGTCACTGTTGCTCCCCGTTCAGGGTCCTCCTGCCTGATTCCAACATGTCGCCCATTTGGTCGCGCCCTTCCCATGTATTGGGGTGTCTCATTTCCAGCACTGACTGTGAATTAATGTAGGTCCCTTCACTGGCTCCACTCTCCGTTGGGCTCACCAACCCCTGACTTCAGTGCTGCTGTGGTTCCTGTGAGTGGCAGTGGGAACAAGTTTGGGCAGCTCTGCCGGCTGGCATGGATTCAAGCTGGCACAAATTCAGGTCTGTGCAAACTTGGCAGGTCGCAGCAAAAATGCTATGTCCCGTAACTTTTAGCTGTTCCAGTTGTAGTCCCAATGTGTTTGACAAGCTTTTTTATGTTTTAATTCCTTCTTGTGTCAAGAGGATCCATCTCCCTCTGTCTGGGTCTCTCCAGGATTTTTTATTCTGGCATATGAGTTGTTTCTCCTGGGAGGCTTTGTATTTTCTTGCTCACTGATCGGCCATCTTGACTTCTCAGCACCTTTTTGATCTCTTTTTCTTCATCTTCATCATTTCATTTAATTCAGCTCTTTGGATTTTTAAAATGATGTCTCATTGATCAGATTTGGGAAAGTTGAAAGGTTTTAGAAGAATTTTGTTGACCTGTGTTGTTATGTTTCTATTTTTTTCTTATGCTACATTTTGCAGATGGATTATAGTGGACTTTGTTGCTAGAATGGAGATCTCTTTAGTTCATATGTGCTTTTCCATGGCTTACCCAGGAAGTGGCTAACTTTAGGTCTTTTTTTTTTTCCCATGATGAAGTCATTTCTGTTAATTTGGTGGTGGAGGTTATGGTATATTTGACCCGCACACAGTTCTCCATGGTAGTTCTTGTATTCTAATTTTTCAGTAATTCCAGTTCATCTTAGATTAGTTGTCTTTGTGTCATGTGGCAGCTGTTATATCCTAAAAGTGGGTCTGCAGTTTAAAGGCTGAATTTCTGTGTGTGAAACAGGGGAGGAAGCCTATGGCTTGTCATTCTTGACCTCTTTCCACTCCAGAGACTCCATAAAAATGTAGTTCAGAGACCACCATCTTCTCCCATTTGTTTCTTACTGCTCAATAGCATTTATTATTAATCCTGCTTTGGAGATCTCAACCCTGAAAGCTGTATGCCTTGCCTTAACCCAGGTCACACAATCAAGTAATCACTGAGCCAGAACTTCTACATGGGTCTATTTCTAAGGGAGACTAAGGTTTTTCTTCACTCTGTGACAATAGCAACTACAGAATAATCTCCTAGGCCATGTATAAAAAAGCCACCCCAGAAGTTTAAAATGGAACACTTGGTGGAGTTATGAAGATGTAATTCCTTTTGTTTTTGTAAACTTGTAAACGCTAAAAAGCATGAATCATTTAGCAGACAGAAACAACTTGTCTCTCATCTGGAGTGAGGAAGACAGTATTTGTTGGAATAATTTATGACTGTGATATGTCAATCTACATAGTCCCTTGAAACATGCAGATTTTTCTGCAGATATAGGTACATATATGTGTATATTGTATCTATCTATATGTTATATATATATATATATATATATATATAATATTAACTTTACAGATAAGTATGTCAAGTCTCATGGTAAACTTATCTTTATAATTAAAGTTTCAGATTTAGAAGAACTTTTTTAGCCCAATTCATGTCTGAAGACTTTAACCCTCTTTTTGGGATTGTTGGTCCATATTTGCTCTGGCTATATTTATACTTGTATTAGGGTTTTACTAGAGAAAACAGATATAATATGAGATATACAAATGTATAAGAAATGACAAGATTTGCTTATGATGGCCAGTCACAGAGTAAGATAAGGAACTGTACAGAGGGTTCCTACACACTGAAGGCTGAAGGATTTAATCCAAGGTCTGGATTTTACCCTAGTGTCTTGTGCAAGTCCACACCAGCAGGATGATGGGTCTGTGACAAGGCCAAAAGCTTGATGAAGAAAGGCTGGAGAGTCTACACTGGAAGCCAGGAGATGACATCCAAAACAAAGGTGAACACTGGAGCTTCTCCAAAGAATGGAATATATTCAGCTTTGCTCCTTCCCTTTTATACCTCCAGATGATGGTATACCCTAGAGTGTAGAGTTGCTAAATCTGTTTAGCTAAGCTTCTAAATGTCTCAAGTTGACATAGTCAATCAACCACTACACACCTTGTAGTGTAAAAGTTGTAAGTCTGTGGTACAGGATGGTTAGAAAAGCAGCGAGACTATGGGAAATAGTTCTTTGACATTAGTTGAAATCCTGGCTCTATTTATTAATTATATGATGTTTGTCACACTGATTAATAATTATATTAATTTATCTACTCATAAATATTGTTTGAGTGCCTACCATCCATTAGATTTCTTACAAAGAACTCCAAAGCTGCTGTACTTTGAGCCACATTTTCTTATGGATAAAACATAGGTGTCACTCATTAAAGTGAAGGCAGAAGAGGTAAAGTGTGATAACTAGGGGAGAACTTGGTATTGACACAACCCTGGAACTGGTATTTAGGACTTATTTAACCAGATCTCAGATCAGTCAGCTATGGCAAGAAATCTTTAGAAATAGCCTGGCTGATACTTTTTGCTGACTGTTCACTGCAATTGTATACCACGCAGATTCAGTCTGTTGTCTAGGATGAGAGAGAAGCCCTTAGATGGTGCTTGCTGTTCTTATGCCAGAAGAAAAAGAATAGTGTTAGAACTCTTATAACTTATGCAAAGAATTGTTATTTCTGTTTATGTTTTCAATGAACAAAAAATCTTGATGCCAATCCCCAGATGGAACAGCAAAGAATTGAAAGTTAGAATCAAGCTTCCACAATACTGAAGGGCAGGAAGACATATTAAGATCAAATGAATATCTAAGCAATGCAGTCTATGGAGAACTAAGACTTATCTGGCTCTCATACTGGGAAAGATGATGGAGTGGAAGGATTAATAGAGAGTGGAATAACAATGAACTATGCAGAAGAAGAAATTAGGATCAATGTTTTAGCACCAGTTTCTGGTGGCAATGTGAAGTATGGATGGAAGAAATACAAAATATGGTTAGAAAACCTATCTGAATATGGGCAGAAACATTCTGGAAAGTAATGTTAGTTGCAAAATCAATGTAAATGGAAAATGAAGAATAATTGAAAGTTTCAGCAATATATTTGACAAGACTTGGATACAGACTTGTCATTGAGCTGGAAAGGACTTTATTGTTGCATCATCTTATCAACATGAGTTAAACAAAGAAAACTGATAGAGAACATAATATGATCGCAGAGTTTATTTGGAGTGTTCAGAAACTAAAGTCCCTTTAAAGTACTCTAGAACCTTTTTGACAGTCTGATCCAGATGTAATGATCTTGAGGAACAAGTCAAATTCACAGGCAGAATGAAAATTCTGCTAGTACCTACTGATATGGATAGAAACATTATTTATGATTTATATATATTCTTGTTCCTTCTAATTGACTGGGGTCCATGACTTATTGGCCTTGAATATTTTGAACATCTCCCTTGCTTGCAATTGACTTTTTCTTTCTCTATTCTTCTACTCTACATGATATTACTGAGTGGGAACCAAAATCACTATCCAAGTTTAATTGACTTTATCCTCTTTCCCGGGATACAGGATTGTGTTGCTCAATATAGTTAGAAATATCTCATGAGAAAACACATTAAGCCATTTAAACATTTTGTTTCCTCATTTCTCCATTCAGAGATGAATAAAGTTCCATCTTTAATTCTAGCATAGCTCATATTTACCTTAAAATGCTTAGCTGTGATCAAGTATTCTGTCTCAGTTCTACCAAAGGAGCAACAATGGCTCTCACTTTATTTTTCATTAATTTTTTTCTTTCAGCAATCACTTTCATGGTTACAGATTATCTTCCAGATTTTCTAGGCTAAAAACTTCCTTACTAGCTGTCAAAATCTACATTATCATAAATGTTGCTTGCCTTTCTTTACATATAAATTCCTAAATGAAAAGCAATTTCTTCTGAGATCTTCAGATATAGAAGAACTGTCTTTTTTTTTCTTATAACATTTTGTCTGTTGCCACCATGGAGATTCATCTTGTCTGTGTTTTGCTCTGTACACTCAATCCTCTAAGCTCAACAATTTCTCTTTTACACACTGAATTACATTTTTATTACATTAATTATATACAAATAGTCATTTAGTCACACAACATTTTCATGTTGCAGTTAAACTCACATCCCCAAAGGCTTGTTATTATGTAACAGTTTATTGTTCTAATTTCACTGAAGTTCTGTTATCTTTGTATGGAGTATCATTGCAGGCATCTTCTTGTCTATTCATTTATTATATTCAAGGGTTTCTCAGGATGCTTAGTTTTGTTCCCCTCTCATTTTAGTTGGTCTAGTTGGTTAACTGTTTGTGCTTATTGAGGTAAAGCTGGAAATTTTTTTCTAGTTCTCATCAAAATACATACAGACTTTGCTTTTTGTTCATTGATAAGCAAAGTGAATGGTTTTGGTTTCTAGCATCAAGGGAAATGAGAGACTGTGTGTAGGAAACAGAAGCACTTCATCTTGTCAGTACTCTCATAGGCCCATCTTCTACCTGACATCTAAACGTATCTCCCTGTCTTCTCTAAGGTTAGTTGGAATGTTCTGCCCCACTTATATCATAGTCACTGAAGGCTGAAATCATGTATGCCTCTGTGTGTGTATTGCTTGTCTCTTTATATGTAGTATTTTCTCTTCATTTGTCAGCAAACATATTATATTTTCCAATTTTTATGTTGTCCATGGCTCAAACAGCACAAATATTACTAGTAGCAACTAGATTTTGAATGAATACCTGAGGGGCAGAGCATGACAGTTCCCAGGATGGCAGGCACAATAAACTGAATCTTTCAGAATTTCTTTTTCAGCTTTACTAGATTATAGAATTAAGGCTTATGTTGCCTGACCTACAGAAATCCAGTTTTAATTCTTTTCAGGGTGTGCATTGTGGAAGTTTTATTCAAGGTAACAGAAATGAGTCTGAGAAGCTATTTACAACTGATTTAAAAATTAGGTATATATTAAGGCAGCCTTTCCTAAAGCAATCACCTATTTTAATCATTTCTACATTAATTCTCTGCATTGTAAAATATAACGCATCTTTCCTTAAAATCAAGGTTAGAGTTTGACACTTTCATAGGGATTGTTAGTGCATGTAATCTGGAAGGAAAAACAGTTAAGACTTTGGGGCTAATCCTGACTCTGTACCAGCAGGGAGTGAGTCCAGTCACTATATCCTCAGTGGAGGAGCCCATATTTGTAACTGGACTGTGCTGCTTCAGTACTTTCAAATAATCCCATTGTATTTTCTCCCAGTTTTTATTATGGGTTCCACATCTTAGTATCTATCATAACCATTCATTAACTCTTTTATGTCTGACACAAGGATGTAATTATTAACTTCCAAAGATACAATATCAATTTTCAAATTTTTCTGTATTTCCTCCAAAAAACTGAATTTACATTTTTCTCACAAACCCCACTGACATACCATTGGGAAGCTCATCTAAATTTGACCAATTGGCAGTCTGTTTTCAACTTCCAATGTATTTGTTGTCTAATGTTATACATTACACATGGTGATCTTTGTATACAAATAGATCATCTTACAGGTAAATATCATGTTGCATATGGCTTTTGATGTTCTCTGTTATTTCTGGTGCTAGGACTGCACATACATGAATTGGAAATTCATGTATGAGTTTTTAAAACATCATGTAACTTTTCTTCTTTTTATATTAATTCATAGCCCAAGAATATCAAAGATGAAATTGTATCCCTTGGGTAACTAAGCATGTGCAACTCTAAAGAAACTGTTTTGTAATCTTGTCATGACTTATGAGCTGAGAAAATTTCAAGTGAGATCAAAAGCAACAAACTTCTATTGAGGTATTGCCACTCCTGTGGGTAAAATATTTCTATTCATCAAAAGACATTTGCAACCCATTTAATGTGTTTACTGTGTCACTTTATTATAATGAATACTCTTTGTTGTAAATGGATTTGGTTGAAATTCAATTTCTTTTTGGACTAATGAGGCAGACCAAAGGGCTATAAATATTCCTCCTCTGAACTGTTTATTAGTATGAAAGAGGCTTGAAAAACGTATTCCTATATGCTAAATTACATTACCCTGGCAATCTTCTATTCTTTTATTTGATGACAACAGATTGCATCATTGTCTCTCAGAAGTGGATTCTGTTCATCATTATCTTAATGGAAAAATAGAGGTGTCTGTGGAGAGTGAAAGTAGATTTTTGGAGCATCGACTAACTTTTGAATTTTCTGTTAGATGTTAGAAACAGATACTCTCATCATGCTTCTTTCATTGTTCTACGTAGAGATGAAAATGAGACTTAGGTAGAATGTACTTATCCCTCTACCTCTGATTTGTATAACATTGATTAAGGCTTATAATCACTGTGGTCTAATTTATGGTAAATGAATGTTATCATTTTTGCAGTTCTGGAGCTCAAGTCCAAAGGTACATGCATGCTAGGCAAGTGCCCTACCACTGAGCTACACCATAGCCCTGGAAATATTATCTTCTATGTGTTTTTCTCATGCCTGATGTAGATATGAATTTAACATTATTTTCAAAGTTAGCACTTAATTTTTCCATGGAGTAATTAGTTTCATATAACATTTCTGGGTGGCATAGCATACAGATGCAACAAGATTATTCAAGGCTTTTGCAAAATTGTATACATTGTCCCATGTGCTTTTCTCCTCACAGCAATTATCAGGGAGAAAATGAGCAAATTTTGGATATTGTTTTCTATAATTGAAACATGAGGTGGACAAGGAAGAAATGAAAACCAGTTTATTGAGTACTATAAAGGCAGCTATCATATATGTTATGAAATATATGAATTAGAAAATCATAAGTTGTTTGGAGCTCAGACTACGATGATGGATTTCATCACTTGCAGTTGGGTTACTCTTTTGGTTACATAGCTCCCAAATATAACTCTTTCTTAGGAAGCCTTAATTGGGTACAGTAGCGTTGGGGGACATATTGGCCTTAAAAAAGAGTTGGTTAAAATGTGACAGCAGCAATTCTGAAATCCAGTTTTCACCCTCAATATCCAAAAGGAATGGTCTGACTAACAGAGAAGGTGGTGCTGTTTTCTGACTGACGTAAGAGAAATGCTGAGGTGTTGCATCTGTCATATGCTAGGGAAAGGTCCACAAGATATTTATGGGGAGTCAAAAAAATTAAGATGCATTCTCCATTTTCAAGGAATTTATAACTCAACAAGTTATTATGTATTTAACTGTTTAAACCATATTCATTCTTTATTTGGTCCTTATGATAAGGCAACAATTTCTTGCATTTTAACTAACTTTCCATGATTGAAAATGTGTGGACCATGGAGTAAAAACTCAGACTGAGGCCCCTCAAACTCACTTCAGTGCTCTACTCCTTATACATTTACTTCTTAAAATCACTTGGCATGTGTAGAATTTCATTTATCTTGGGGCATAGTTAGGCTTGAGTGTCTAATATTGCAGCAGGGAGTGAATTCAGAAGCTATCTCAGCTATCCTAGGCCATGACTCCACCCTGATGCTACTTCTCCACCCCTCTCTTCCCTGGTGATTATGTGTGTGGGCTGTATGTCTGAGCCACATCAGGTAGAACCTGGAAGCTGGCAGGATAATATGGAAAGGGAAGTCATGCCAGGCTGTCAGTTCAGCTGGCATTTCAACCCAGAAGGTCATCATCTCTTCAAGTTCTCCTGCTGTGTGATGCCACAGGGAAAATGTACAGGTAGGTATTTCTACAGATACATAAAAGTCAGGAGTGTGGTCAGATTACACTTCATTGAGGACATTTAAGCTAACAAAGTAAGAAGTTATCTACAGAGATAAATAGAAGGCATCACGAATGGCAAGGAACAAGGTCTAGGGGAAGAGCAAACTGATTTGTGAGGCTGAGCTCTAGCTAGTATGGAAGAGATGCAGTGAGGAGCTAGAGAGAAGGAGAAGTTGGCTTGTGAAGAATAACCATGTCATGCTCAATGAGGAGTCTTCAGGGCTAAACAAGATTATTGTGACAGACAAAGTATGACATTTGGGCCAGACTCATATATTGTTTGGTCTCATCTTTGCTATTCCCTGTGTTTTGCTTGTGAGCTACTTAATTGCACTAATCTCTGTTTTCTCTATTTGTAAAATAGACAATGATATTTACCTCACAGATTGTTATAAAGATTAGTGCTTGCTTTTGGAAAACATATAGGTACATAAAGTATAAATGAAACCATATTATTTATTATATTTATTGTGGAATAAATATCATTATTATTAAAAAGCATTAACTTCTTGAGGATAAGTTTATTAACTGAACTGACAGATTGCCAGACTTGCTTTTTATTAAGTGGCATTAGGTGCGTTACTAAACTTCTGTGTTCTATTGGCAAAAATGAGAAACATTGTATCTCTACCTCACTGGGTTTTTAATAAAAATAAAGTGAATAATATACATACAGATTAAAACAGTGCTCAGAATTTAATGAATGTATGTCTAGATAGACTGTATGTCTACTTTTCATGGGTTTTCCTTTAGATTTCATGGTAAATCTAGTAAGCTGTGGGGTATAGGAAGGGCTTACAGATTTTTCAAGTGGAAGACATGAATAAGCTGACACATCTAAGTATTCGCTGAGCACTTTTTGTGTACCTTGCTATACACAAAAACTTACAGTTGTGATGTGGAAGAATGTTGGTGCTAGAGGGCTGTAGATGAGAGGCTGCTCCCACTAAAGTGGCTTGAATCCATTTAGGTGCTCTTATTTTTGCAGGAAAGTGTTTTTCATATATTCTTAAATGTTCATGTGTAAAGAATGATAAGCAGATTTTCTGTTTTAGTAAATATCTTCTTGAATCTTCAGCCTCCTACAATAGGAAAACCTTCATGAAATAATTCAGTCCACAGTTTCAGATCATAATTTTGTTTGACAGGGACCTGGAGGTCAGAAAGGGGTAATCTCTAAGGTAAAATCAATGTAGAGTGAGGATAGAGTATTTATCAGTATCACAATGGGTAAGGTCTCTGAATAATTATTAGAAAGAATCAGAATAACAATATATCCTGTCACTTTAGTTACAAGAACTGTGCAACTCATGTGGGAACAGTTCTGTTTGTCTCTCTCAGACAGAAGCTTACTTTCCCTAATAAATATATTCTGCTCTTAACCTCCATTGTTCCTAAAATTCATTTTTTGATTTTAGAGAATATGAACTCACACTGAACATCTGACAGGTTGGGAACTTCCCCTGTATCATTTGGAGACATGGAGGGCTCAGTGTCAAAATCTCTTATTGCTTTGGAATGCATTCATAAGCACTGGAAACTGTTCGCCCCTTATGTGTTGAAAAAGAACCATTTGATATTTTTCTGCACATGTGCATGGGCTCCCTACCCTCTGGAGCCAGAATGGAATGCAAAGACTTAAAGCTATATATCTACCCAAGATGAGAATGCCTGGTGTCTATTGATGGCCTTTGGATAGACCTTCTGTAGAGTATCTCTGACTGCCAATCAACAACTATGACCCCCTTTAGCCTGAAGAAGCCAGTTCAGCCACCACCCATTGTTCCTTCATGGCAGTTCAAGATACTTCCTCAGAAGGGGGAATGTTACAGACAGTTAAATTAGAAATATTGTAGGCAGTCAGTTAGGGTTAGGTCCTTGAAAGAGCCAGTGCAGAAGACAAGCTACCTTGCAACTGTGGGGGAGATAGGCACCTCCACTGAGGGCAAGACCTCAAGACAAAAGGTGAAATGAATTCCCCCATATACTTCCTAGGGATAAACAACAGGGATTGATATTCTAAATAGGTCTCTATCAACTTGAGAAAGCCAGGAAGAGCCACTAACACAATCTTCTACAGGAAGAGCCCATGTTCTGTTTAATGCTCACTTGCTACATGGCTTGCTTCCCATTTGATCCCAATTTGATGAATATTATTGAGTAATTATGTTTATAATCTTTTTGGTTGATCATAGTTTTGCCCCACTCGTGCCTACCTTGTGATTTCCCTTTTGTTTTCCCACCTTGCCTAATGGTTTTGCTCTATAAAAATCCCTAGAAAAGACAAGGTCCTCAACAACCAACTCAGGACCTTACCTGTTTGAGACAGAAGCTTTTGTGCTCTTAAAAAAATTCAAGAGACTGAAATAACTGATTCTGATTTTACAGCTGGTGGACAAGTACATAGTTATATGAATATCTAAGTTGAACATTGAGAATTCTATAATTTATTTTTAAAAATAATTTCATATATGTTAACATAATCCACAAGTTTCCACTGCCAAAAACACATAAATATTTTCAGCTCCTAAGTGTACCACACCTCTCACCCTTGAGGGATCATACTCTAGTTCTTTGTGTTAAATTTCTGCTTAATACCTTTATCTTTCTTTTTTTATTTTAAAGAGGGTAAAACTAAATATAACAAAACAGAACAAAGTAATCAGAAGAAAACAATGTGACACAGATTTCAAAGCACAGTAACAGGATATCTACCATGGCTACCATAATGTCTTTTGTTTTCTTCCAAATAGTTGTCCATATTTTTATATCCAGTGAATTCATACAAAACAAAATAGTATTAAACTGATCAGAACAGGGTTGAAGGCATTATAGGCCTTCAAAACCAGACAATAGGAAAATCAACAATGGCTGCCATAATGCCTCTTGTTCTCCTTCAAATTAGCTATCCATACCTTCATGTACATTGAAATTAAACAATACAAAATAGACTAAAACCACTCTGAACAAAGAATAATAGCATTATTGGATTTCACAGCATGACAATACTGTATCAGCAATGGATATCATAATGTCTCTTTTCTTCAAAGTAGCTGTTCATTTCATCACGCATAATATAATCAATTCTCATAAACTGTTTAGGGGAAGTTCTATGCATGTATAAGCCTCTACATGTATACATATCCTTTCTGTGTTAGAGGGAAAAACCAAACAAAAACAAAACAAATTACTAGGAAAAAATGAAACAAAAAAGACAAGTAACAATAGCTAATAAATAAAAATAGCAAATAAGTAGCAATAGCAACACGAAACAAAAAAGACAAGTAACAATAACAGTATCCTAAAACAATGATTATATAGGCCTTCAAAACAAGATGGTAGGAGCATAACTAGGGTTGTTATTTTACATAATGATCTTCCTAGGGATAAACAACAGGGGCTGATATTCAAGAGTTCCTCAGATCACCAGACACTAACATGCAAAATTGTTCCAATCCTATGAATGTTAACTGTTTTGTTCCAAGAACTTAGAGAATTTGTAGCACAATCATCTTAGCTATCCTGTGTTTATACAATTTTATATATCTTTCTTTTCTCTTTCTTTTTCTTTTTCCTCCTTTTCCCTGAGATATTATTTTTTCCCTTTTGAGCAGATTCTTATCCTTTCACTGTATGTATTGAAGATTTTGTATCTTATGTACTCTTACTATTTCTTACACTAGGGAGACATTATGGTATTTACACATTTCTTTCTTTCTTTCTTTCTTTCTTTCTTTCTTTCTTTCTTTCTTTCTTTCATTGAGACAGTGTTTCACTATGAAGTTCAGGCTGGTCTTGAACTCATGTTGTAGATCAGGTTGGCCTCAAACTTGCTGTAATTCTCCTGCTTCTGCCTCCTCAGTGCTGGGATTTCAAGAGTGTGTCGCCACCCCCATATATTTCTTTTATTTCTTTTTAAAAGAATTTAGTTTTATATTTTCCACACGAAAGCAATGATACAGATGTTATGGTCTGTATCTAGGTGGCCACCCCCAAGACTCCAGTAGTCATGGAGGCAGCTGGATCTAGTGCTTGTGATTGGTCTGTTGTCTAGTGTTGAGTTTGGTGGTTCTTTGTGCTGCACCTGTCCAAGGACAGAGCAGACATACAATGTAAGGGCAGGAAGAAGGCATGTTTTGCTCTCTTTTTGCTTTTTTGGCTAAGCTTCTATGAACAGCTGCCCCTCAGCCATGCCATCCTGCCTTGGAGCCAGCTGAGTATGGACTGAAACCTCCAAAACTGTAGCAAATAAACCTTTCCTTCCTTCATGTTGGGGGTCAGGTATTTTGTCTCAACAACAAGAGAAAAGTAACCAAGACAACAGACATCTCACATAATTTCAATAAGTTTTCATAAATCTTTAATGTTTTGTTAAAATGGAATAAAATGTACCATAGAAAGTTCCCAAAGCAGACTTTGAAATCTAAATTTGCCATTTTAAAGGAGGAAAGCTGACTTTATTTTTTCTGTGAACTTTTTTTATTAGTACACGTGTGCAGTACATAATGATCACATGCATTTGGGGGAGTTGGCATATACAGCTAACACATCTGAGTTGTTTTCTTCTATCTTCTCTGCTTTTCTCCTCCCTTTCTCCCTTTTCTCCCTCACTCCATCCTTAGATCCTCTTCCCTTTTGTAAAAGTTCTATCTTCCTGCTTCCCATTACCTATCTTTTATTTTATTCTTTAATTTATTTATATTTTGGATTTGTCATGTAAAAGAAATCATGCAATCATGTGTCTGATTTATTTTATTTAAGTTTCTGGTTTTAAGGTGAACTCATTTTCCTACAAATCAATCACACTTGTCTAATATTCTATTGTACACAAGTACCATTTTTTATTTCCTTTTTTTTTGCTTTTTATACTTTAGTTTTCTCTTATGAGAGCTACATGTAGGATTTAAACCAGTGTGTCAGATTTATTTCACTTAGCATTATGTTTTCAAGATACATCAATTTTACTTTAATTGGTTCAAATTCATCCTTTTTTATACACAGAGTACTCAATTGTACATAAATATCACAATGTTTTACTCACTCATTTGTTAATGGACATAAATACTGCTTCCAAGGTTTGGGTATTATGAATTGTGCTTCTATAACACTGGATGTCTGTATCGCTCTATATGATGCCTTAACTCTCTCATGATACTTAGAAGGGGAACAGCTGTAAGAAATAACATTTCTATTTTTAGATTTCTTGAAGAATCTTTATACTGAATTCCATAATGATTGTAGTAGTTTACATTCTCATGAATACCTACACTGTGGTGAGAATATAAACTTTTTCACTGCAACCTCAAATTGTTATTGATTTCTTGGTGATAGCTATTCCTTGTGGAGTAAGATGGACTCTGGGTTTTTAAATTTAAATTTTTAAAATGGCCTTAACATTGGACATTTTCATGTATTTAAGAGCCATTTATTTTTCTTCTTCTGCAAACTGCCTATTCATTTCAGATACCCTTTATTTCAATGGATTTTTATTTTGGGGTGTCAAATTTTTTGAGTTCTATATGTATTCTAGGTATTCATCCTCTTTCGGAGGTGTAAGTGGCAATCTTTTCTCATTTTGTAAGCTATTTCTGCACTCTGTTGGTTGTTCCCTTTCATTTGTAGTGCTTCTTAATTCTATATGATCCCATCTGTCAAATATTGATATTATTTCTTATGTAGCTGGGGTTCTGTTTAGAAAGTTTTTGCTTACATCAATGACTTCCAGAGTTTTACCTGCCTTATTTTCCACAGAATAAGTGTATCTGTTTTGATATTTAGATTTTTGGTCCATTTTGATTTTGGTTTAGTGCACAGTGAGAGAGGGGCTTCTAATTGCAATCTTCTGCCTTTAAAAAGCTAGTTTTTCCAGTAGCATTTAATTTTTTTTATTTTAAAGAGAATAAAACAAAAGAGAACAAAATAATGCAAGCAACACAAGATTTCAAAACAAGACAGCAGGAAATGAACAGTGGTTACCATAATGTCTCTTGTTTTCTTCAAAATAGTTGTTCATATCTTCACACACAATGTATTCAAACAAGACAAAAATAGAATAAAACCACTTAACACAAAAGAATGAAAGCATTACAGGTCTTCAAAATCGTATAATAGGAAAATTAACAATGGTTACCATAATGTCTCTTGTTCTCTTCAAAACAGCTGTCCATATCTTCACATATATTGAAATTAAATGATAGAAAACAAACTAAAACCAATCAAAACAAAGAATAAAAGCATTACTGGACTTCACAACAAGATGATAGGAAATGAGCAATAGCTACCATAATGTCTCATTTTCTTCAAAGTAGCTGTTTATACCATCACACATAATAAAATCAATTCTTATAAACTCTGTAGGACAAGTTCTTGTCATGTATAAGCCTATATATCTATCCCTTTGTACCAAAGGGAAAAGCAAAACAAAACTAAACAAATTATAAAAAAAACAAGAAACAAAAGGGACAAATAACAACAAAGAGCCCAAAACAATGATGATATAGGCTTTGAAAACAAGGTGGTAGGAATAACTAAGGTTGTTATTTTGCATAGTTATCTTCAAAGGAATTACTCAGATTTCTAGATATAAACATGAAAAATTGATATAATCCCATAAATGTTAACTGTCTTGTTCCAAGAAATTATGGACTTAGTAGCACAATCTTCCTAGCTATCTTGAGTGTGTATATACAAATTTATAATTTTTTCTTTTTGTTTCTTTCTTTTCTCCTTTTCTACCTTTATTTATTTTCTCTCCTTTAAGCAGTTTCCTACCCTTTCACAATATTTATTGAAGATTTTGTACCTTATTTACTTTTTCATTTTCCAATACTAGGGAGATAATATGGTACTAAATACCAAGAGTATCTCAAAAATTAAAGGATAAAGAGTGCTATTCATATACCATGGAGTGCCATTCTGCTATTAAGATAAACTTGAATCATTTTAAGGAAAATAGATGCACCTTAAGACCATGTGAAGGAGAATAAGGAAGGGGGAAGGGAAGGGGAAGAGAGGGAAAAGGAAAACATCAAAGGAAAAAATGCAAACAAGGCTTGAGTAAACGGAGAGGCGGAAAAGGACTGAGGGAAGGAAATGAGAGAATTAAAATATACTAATTAGAGGTAGAAATTCCCTATGATGAATGTGATCAATGTGTATAACAGATATGCACTATAAAAGAAAGTTTAAAAAGCAAAGAAAAAACATTAACACATTCATAAATGGAGCCATAATTGTATCTCTCATTGCTGGGCAGCTCTGATGGTACAAGTATGACAGTCCCATACTGTCCTGTTGCTTCAGGCCTCCTGATGGTGGAGATCATGCATATAGCACCAGTAGTTCAAACCTGCAGCAATGCATTAAAAAATTAATAGTTCTGCTATATACTGATAATGGACTATCTGGGAGAAAAACCATGAAAACCAATTCCTTATATAATAGATTCAAATAAAATACTATACCTAGGGATTGATCTACCTAAGGAGATGAAAGACCTCTACAATGAAAATTGTAGCACACAAAAGAGACACTAGAAGATGAAAACTCATGTTTACAGATTAGAATATTGTCAAAATGGGCCTATTACCAAAATGATATGCAGTTTCACTGCAATTCCCATCAAAATATCAATGACATTATTCACATAAATAGAAAAAAATGATCTGAAAATTCAGAAATAAATGAAAGACCCAGAATAGCCAGAATGATCCTAACCAAAAGGGCAATATTGGAGGTATCAAAATACCCAATTTCAAATTATACTACAAAATCATAGTAACAAAGGCATCTTGGTACTTGTACAATAGATACATAGACCAATGGAACAGTAGTGGAAATAAACCCATGCAACTACAGACATCCTATTCTAGACAAAGCTAAAGACATACATTGAAAAAACAGCTTCTTTAAACAAATGGTACTGGGAAAACTGGATATCCACTTGTAGAAGATTGAAACTAGATCTCAGTGTCACCCTGTAGCCCCCCACCCCAATCCATGTGGCTCTAATACCTGAAACTTTTGAAAGTGTTTTTGAGACAGGATTTTGTTCTATAATCCAGGCTGCTCTTGAACTTACTATGGAACCCAGGCTGGGCTCAAATTCATTGCAATCCTACCTCAGTCTCCTAAGTGTTGGGATTATAGGTATGGACAACCAGGCCTGCCTAAAAGTGCTTTTAAAAAACCATAGGGGAAATATTTGAAGCCATGGAAACAGGCAAAAGCTTTCTGAAGAGTTTGCCAATCAATGCCAAGGAGATACCAAGAACCAATAAATGGGCTACATGAAGTTAATGTTTCTGCACAGCAAGGAAAACAGTGAGGCTAGCTTATAGAATAGGAAAAAATCTCTACCAGCCACTCTTACAGAGGATCAACATCTAGAATATAAAGAACTCTAACACCCAGAAATTAAACAGCCAAATCAGTAAATGGGCAAATGAATTGAACAGATGCTTGTCAGAAGTATAAATGGCCAATAACTATATGAAAATAATGTTCAACATGTTAGCCACTAGGAAAATGCAAATCAGAACTACACTGAGATTCTCTCTTAACCCAGTCAGAATGACTATCATGAAAAAGAAAAATTCTAGTAAGGCCAGGATAGGTGGTCCGCTTCACTGTTGAAATGTAAATTAGGACAGTCACTACAGAAATCAGCACGGAGGATCCTCAAAAACGAGCTACCATTTGATCTAGCTATTCATCTCTTTGTAGTGCAATTCATAATAGCCAAAATATGGATCCAGCTTAGGTACCCAACAGATGAACAGTTTAAAAATTATATATATATATATATATATATATATATATATATATATATATATAATTTGGATGATACTTTGATATATCAAAGTATTATACAGCCATAATGAAATCCCATCATTTGCAGGGAAAAAAATGGAATAACTATAGACTATCATGTGGGGCAAAATAAGCCAGATTCAAATATATGTTTTCCCTAATTTGTGAGATCTATAAAAGAAGGGAGAGTCAGCAAGTGGAAGGGAATAAAGAAGGAAGGGGGGATATAAAGACAGATAGTAGGGGATGGAGATGTGCAAAGTATGTCCTATATATTGAACCTGCCTCCCAAAGGCAAAATCTGCATTAGGCAGATAATGCAGGGGTGATAACAATCATGGTATGTCACATGCACTTTTCTATTTTGAACAAATTATAAACTTTTTGATTTGGTTGAGTTTTGCCTTGCATTTCAGGAAAGAGAATGCAGGACTCTTGAATAGTGGGAAATAGAAGACTTATATATCTCTTTCATGTAAACATTTACTAGTATGTTACTCAAATGTTAGCAACTATCAGCATATCATAGACTCCATTCTAATTCCTTTCCCTGAGTATAAGCCTAAACCAGTGTTGAGATCTTCATACATTACAACACACTTAGGTTGTCCTCAACCTTAGGACTTACGGCATCCAAAGATGTGATGTCAGCCAGATCTGCAAGCAATAACTAACCCAAATGTGATTCTGCCCACCATTACACTAACTAGTCACTTCTGGGTTTTCTGGCACCATTGAAACTAGAGGTGTTGGCCTCCCTCCTTGCCACATTTCCAGCCACTGTATGCTTTTCTGTTCCTTTTTCCAGTTGGGCTAGGAGCCCTGACTTTTCCTTACAAAATTGGAATTTACTCAGGCAGCCCTCAGCTTCTTGGTTTTGGGAAGCCAAAATGGAGCACCAGCTAGATTGGGAAAAGTGTTTGAGGGCAACTAAATTTCGTGGCTTATGTCCAAGACAAGAGCTAGACATGAGGCATAAACCAAGGGATTTTGGGCTAACTTAGTCTAATATCAGCTGATCTTGACCATATTTGTGATGAAAGCATCCATTTAAACAATTTAGGAAGCGACCAATCATGATGTCTTACTGAGGCAGAGAAAGGAAAGGGCCCCAGAGATATGTTTCCAGTTAAAACTCATACCCACTGAATAATCAGACCATTGAATAAGGCAGTATTACTCATGTACAATTCCTAGCTACACCAAGATGGTGAAATACTAGATCAAGACAGTTCCTACATGATCTGCTTCATTTACCTTCTTTCCTTTACTATTAATCACACCAAAAAACACCTCAAGGTCAACCAAATTTCAAACAGTAGATGAGAATTTGGATCTGCTCACCTTATATCCCCTCTTGTGGGTGATTTGGATGAACCTCAGAAAAGACAGCTAACCGAAGTCAGAACTGATTCATCTTAATTTTGGTGGCTGAACAAGAGTTGGTGAGGATATGACCACTGCACAGGGAAGATACGCTGCAGGGATAAGGCACCAATCCTAGATAGACTGCATGATACTTCACCATAGCATCCAGAAATCTAAGTGAGAAGTCCACTTCTTAGGATTGGTGCTCTCAAAGAGCTTAGAACATTGGTGGAAGAAAAAGGGCTCATTCACTAAAGTTTAAGTCAGTATAGGGCCAATAGCAGATCTTAATTAATTCTAAGTGATCTCTGTTGGTGTGTTATAGCCCAGGTTTTACCATTAAGAATTGAAACTTGTTCTCTATCCTGGGTAAGTGTTTAGAGACTTTACCCATGAAGATGTGAGACCAGATAGTGAAAGCCAAGCAAGGTCATCTTCCCTCCAGTACCCCTCCAGTAATTGTTCATGTTGTTTATGCGGAATCACTTTGGCCTCCAAGTTTCTCTAGTGTACAAAAATTGAAGTATTTTCTAGTCATGTCTAGCAAGTTCTTGCCACATTCAAGAACATAGTCTGTTCTCTACTATAGACAAGCAGAACAGTTACACTCACACAGAGCTTTCTACCTCGGGAATGCAGGTCTCTTATCTCTCAAAGAGACTGGGGTTCCTACCCATGAACTGCTGAATCTAATTTTCCAGATCCTTCCTAGCTTGTGTACCATACAAGTGTTTTCTATGCAGTTCATGACAAAGTTAGAAAGCACTGTTCTAAAATATCTTGATACTTGGGATGCTCAGTATTACAGTTTCATTTGTATCAAACAGTTTCCTTCTGGATTTGATTTTATTCTCATCTCTGTCCTTTCTATGAAAAGAGATTCATGTTAGACACAAATATAGTTGCAAAATAGAGGTCCTGTGTAGCCCAATCAATGAATACCTCTGCCTCTGAGGCAATTGACTATTAGTTCTGTACAAAATATCCTCCATATATTTTAAGCCTCAATTCTGGCATCTGTTTCTAATAAGATAGGTCTTGAAGAGAGTAACATTTGTCAATGGACCCTACAGAATATGAATGACCTGGAATCCAGATCAAGCCTGAAAGCTGAACCCATGTTCTAATTAGATGATGCAACTTTGCTGCAAAACTCACTGGTTTCCTTCAAAACAATCTAACTCCAGAATTCTTATATAGGAGTGGTTTAGGGAGCAACATCCTAGTCTGAAGGAAAGTGTAGTCATGGCTTGAGAAAATGTTTAGGTATCCAGCTATGTCAACTTAGCATGAACCAAGTGTATTATAAAAGAAGGGAGCAAGTTAGGGATGTCATAGAAGGAAGAGAAGGCAGCTGGGACTCAAACCCCAGTATAATACAGTCACTTAAGGACACCTGAGGTAACAACAATATAAAAGATAGTTTTATTTCTGGAATTCAGTCCCTTGAGTCCCTTCCTAGAGAAATCTTGGAACTTTTAACAATTTTAAGATCCATCTCCTTTCTCAGCAACATAAAACTCTAAATATATCCGAGTTTCAGTAGTTTAGGTCACTTATAACTTTTTCCCAACAATTATTTTGAAAGAATATGGTAAAATCATGATCAAGGAGCAATGTATGTATATATCGATTCTCATAAGTGTAATTATGCTTCACAAACATACTAAAAAAAAAATAGCATGATCCTAGTGGATGACACACAAAGGGCAGGACTCAAAGCCCAATCATGAAAATGGACTCCAAATACTCCTGTATGACATCAATACACACTTTCAGGTTAAGAGCAAAGCAAAGTTTGCAATCTAATAAAATGGTATATCACATCAGTTGACAAGTTGTCAATGTAACAAAACTTCAAGATTGTATCTCCCTCAAAAATATCACCAGATCTTTTAAATTGAAGCAGTCTTTCTTCCTGTCAGAAGATCCACATACAGGAAATTCACATAATTAGGATCTATTCATCTGGCAGAATAGCTTTACAGGCTAAAACATCACAACTGGATAAGCAAGGAAGACTTATGAACAAAGCCATGTTTTTAACTTACTTTGGATAAGTTAGATACAGTCTTAGGCAAATGTGATAACATGAATGCACTCACCAACTCTGGCCAACAAGTCTCAGATATGACATGGGTCTCTAAATTGTTGATTTAGTCTGTTTGGATTTATAATGCAAGCCAAACTACCAGTTTTCAGTAAGACACTCAATTGTCACATTAAATTTATAACATTGGATTATATTTCTCTTTACTATTAATTGCCACTTTCAGTGAATCAATACTTTACAGTTTATATTTTTTGATTAAACAAGTTTCAAGTCAAGGAATTTAACCTAATACTTTTATAAAATGGACTAACAAATCAGAATCAAGCTAGTACTTCACCAGGGAATCTGAGAAATCATTCCAGGCTTATAACTCATTGAGGTTTTTATTAAGGAAAGTCACCCATTTTACTCCTTTCGTTCCAGGTTTAGACTTGGCTCCTATACCTCACATCTCAGAGTAGGGAAGCATGAGAGAAGTTTTTTCCTTGAGACTGTTTTCAGCTTTTCTCTTACAAATGTTTTGAACAAGTGAAAACAAAGTAATTAGCCTAGGGTGGTAGAGAACAGAGGGATGGTTTTGGTAAGATATCAATGCCAGCAGTAAAAGTATGACCCTAGAAGAGATTAGGAAAGGCTCAAGCAATGAGATAAAGGCCAAGTACTGTACATAGGAGGCAACCTGATGCTGTCTAACCCTCAGACCTCACATTCCTGGAGCCTTGGCTTCTGTTCAAAGGGCATAAGTAGGACTTTAAATACATACCAATATGGGGTGTTTGGTAACTACAGGAAAAAAAAAAGCTTGACTAAGTTGCAAAACTATGAGTTTTTGCAAAATTTGCCTGAAAAATTTGAGCCCAGTGTGTTGGTGCTCCACTTTTAAGAGTGGATGCTTCACCACAGCAGAAGTGCTACTTGAAAACTGTACCAGTCAGAGCTCAAGGGGGTGAGATAATTGTTCTCAATGTCAGGAAGTCTTCAAGAGCAGTGAGCCAGGGAAGGCTGCTGAGATGGTTAGAAATAAAATACAATTATCCAAACCCTCCCTTTTTAGCCAAATTTCACAACTGGAGAACATGATCACATTTAAAGAAGCCTAATGTCTTGAACCAGTTTAAAGAGTGGCATTGTAAGTCCTCTTGCCTCCAAACATCCTTCCAAAATCCCTGCAGTGATGGACACAGTCCTGGAATATGGACTGTAAACCATCAAATGCACCAGAAGGATTTAGTTAGAAGTTCAAGAGATGGGACCTATCTTAGAACAGCTATTTTTGGTGAATTAATATAGAGAAATGGGTGAGAACATACAAGACCAAAACAAAAAAGCAACTCCCTTGCTACATTGAGTTATTAAAGCATGGTTTAGACTGACTGATAATCTGAAAATAAAAGTAAACCTTTACTTCAAGGAAAAGACAGAAGTTACCCACATAAGAAAGCTACATTTAAAAATTTTACCAAGATTCCTATGTGTTTCTGCCAACATTTCTTTCCCCAGTCTAGTATTTGGCAGGGGAGTACACTAGAGTTTAGAGTACAAGTAGAGTTTAGATGTCTAAGTCTAACCTATTCCTCAATTCAGCCGAGCCGTACCTTCTAGTGCTAGAAGAATATACTTGGATTCATGCAGGCTGGGTTTTACCAAAGAGGCACAACAACAGCTGCAAGACTGCTCCCTGGAAAAAAATCATTTAGAGGAAACTAATGGAAACAGCAAATGTATGAAGTGTTCAACAGATTGGAGGCCTGTATGAAGATAGAGAATAATTGCAGAAAAGAAATGCAAAGAGCTACATAGCAAGCTGCAAAGAAAGACAGGTACTAAGACAGTTGGTTTATTTTGAAGGATAAAGTGCAAGATGTTAACTACCTACTCATGAGGAAGTACAGAAACAGTTGATGGGTAGAAGAGGTATTTGCACAATGATTCCGGTCCCTCTTTCTGCAATATCGTGGTATGTGGCCTTGCAACTGGACCTGTGGGCTGAATCAGTTTAGCTTCAGCACTGTCACCTACAGATGTACCCAGGACTGAATAATCACATACCTCTGGCAGTGGGAATCAGGCAGGTAAAAACTTTCAGATAAATCAGCTCAAGTAGAAACTGAGTGTGGTAACAGCTCAGTAAGGTTTTATTATCAGCTGTAGTTTATCAGATGACAGATACTGATGCCCTCACCAACCAGGCAAGTTTTCTTATTAAATAGGGGAAGAAGGTTCACATCAGGCATGTCACATATGACATGTAGCAGCCCTTCTCTGGTTCTCATTAAAAGCAGCCCAAGGAGGTAGTAGCTAGGATGAAGCATGAGCCAAGAAAAACAAAAGAGGAATGAGACAGCAAAATATGACAAATAATGGCAGACCACTCCACCCTACTACACCCTCATCTGGTCATTTAGTCTGGCACAAACATGTACAAACATGATCATGACATGTAGCCTGTCATCTCACCATGCCAAATGCTTTTGTTCACAGAAGCCCCGTGTTACCCAGCCTGGGACATTTGAGCAGACAGGACTTTGTGCTACAGGAAGTGATTGTTCCAGGACTCCAAGCTTCCTGTTGAGTCAGGCAGCAGGGCATTCACATGACTATGTATGGTTCTAGCTTTGGGGGCTCAGCTTCTTGTGACTCAAATGAGATCTCACTTTTAACTACAATATTCTCAAAGCAAATTATAGCAAGTCACTATAAAGGCAGTTTCATTGTATACACAATGGCTTCAAAACCACCTAAAGTGAAGAGTTTCTTAAACTGAAGAATTAGGACCCATGACTTCTGCAGTTTAAGCAAAGTGGCCAAAGTAGATTAAGGGTACAGAATAGAATCCTAAAGATGACAGGAAATTTTGGGGAAAAATGGTATAAAATTAGACAAGAACAAGAAGACATCAGCTAACCGGGTCCATTGCCTTTGTCTATCCATCCACTTCTGCTTTATGTTTCATGTTTAACTGTAACTAACACATTTTAAAATTCTTAGCTTTAAAGACTCACTTATTAATCTTTAATTTATGAATTATGAATCACTTTATTACTATTTTTTCCTCTTAAGAAATGCAGGTGATTTTTTTATATTTGGTTGTCCTAGGAAATTTCAAAAGGTAGCACATTCACAGGTTTTATTTATTAGAAGATTCCCACTTCTGGAAAATGTCCCACTAACTCTCTTAACTACTGCCACCTAATAGCTCCTTAATAACTTATGCAAAAAGCCCATTCTAATATATGTATACCTTCAAATGTATACCAGTGTTATTCTATCAGAAAATATACAAACAATGATTACATCATCAACACATTTATTTGAAAACTAATGAGAATCCCTTCAAGAAATACAGTTGGGAACTTGGAGGCACTACAAAGATTGGGAGGAGTGTTTCAAAGATCTGATATTTAACCCTCCAGGATAAATGAATTGTTTTACAAGTTAGGCCACCAGATGAAAACTTTGTAAAACTTTATTTTACTGGGGACCAGCAGAAGTGATACTGTGGAGCAGAATGGATGCCAACTTGGTTAGCTCAGGAATTAAGAGACGTGAATGTTAAGAATTTCAAATACTAACTTGAAGGTTTCCCTTGTTTCAAAAATCAAAAAAATTCCTTCATTGTCAAACTTTCTAAACAGCATTAGAGTTCAAAAACTACAAAGATATTATAAGAAAAATTTTGTGACTTTCTCTGCCTAAATCCTAATTACTTGATAAAAAAAGCTCATACAAATAGAATCACACATGGTGAAAACTTCATAACTGCAATTGAAATGACATTTTCTTGACTTTCAATGTTCCTCATTCACTAGCAAGAAGAAATGAATCAATGAACAGTGTTAGTTGATACATCTTCCATTTGCAAGGATTTTGTCAACTTCAAATGATAGAAAAATGCAGTGAGACAATAGTATATCAAAGATATCACCTGATATTTTCTCTTCAGTGTCAATAAGAATCTCAGTATTATGGAAAAGTTATTTTTTTAAAATCAAAAATATGTATGGTTGAGATGATTTTAGAACATATTTCTGTTATAGTGCTTCCCAAAGAAAGCCATTTCCTCAGACCAAAGTTCCATGCATGTTGTAGAGATGATAAGCCCACAAGCCAAATAAGCCCTCATCTAGGAACATAACTGACATTTGAGTAATCATGGACCTCAGATAATCCCACTTTGGGCATTCACTGCATGAGATTTAGATTAACAGCAGATATTTTAAGTCCAGAATTAAATTGGAACATGAAGATGGAAGAGTGTACCAATGAAAAAATTTTAACAATGCCAAGAAATCCAGAGCCTTCCTAACTTGGAAAAGTATTTATGAAGAGTGCATAGGTCAACTTCAGGATAAGGGTTACTTTGAGTTGCAAAAAGCTATATGGTGCTCACATGGACCTAACTGCCACAGGTATTAGCAAAATTATTACTTGTAAGAAATGATTAGCTCCCACCCCTTGCTTCACAGACCTAAGGCATAGCAAGATCATTGGCCTCATCACCCTTCTTGCCCCAGGGATCTAGGGGCCCAACAGGGATCATCAGTCTCATCTCCTCCTTGCCCCACTGACTTAGGTGGCCAGTGGGATAGCTGGCCTCCCCTCTTTCTTGCCTCATAACCTTGGAGAATGGTGGGATTCTCAGTTACCCTCACACCCTACCCAAAAAGACCACAGCAGCCTATAGACAATTAGCGACCTCTTCCAAAACCTGCAGAACCTTGGTGGGCTAGGGGGAACCTCATTAACCCCTCATCAACACAGAGGAATTCAGCAGGCTTGTGACAGTGTGGTGAGTTTCCCCCTCAAGTAGAGAACCTTGGTAGGTCAATAGGATCAGCAATGAACTCTCCTCTGTAGGATCTTGGCGTGTCTGACAAGAGTGTGGTTGAGTCCTTCTTCCATACAGAGAACACCAAGTGGTTGAGGAGAGTGCCAACAAGGCCTCCCCCGCCAACCTGGAGGAGACACCCAGTGACACAGTAGGGTCCCTGTGGAGTTGCACAGTATAGTCAGATAGATCTGGCAGTCTGGAACAGCCTGAAGCCATAGTAACAGTAGGAACTAAAGGTTGACTTACATCAATACTTGTAGGCTAGTCAGCCTAGGAAGAATATAGGACTCACTCAACAGGCCTGGCAGGAGGAATTCAGGTGACTGGCCCTTCCCCTTCATTGTGGGATCCAGTAATTGGACAAACATAAACTACACAGTAGGAACCTAAGACATGCACAATGGACAGTTGAGGTTAGTGGGATTAAAAACAACAAAATATTAACCCACGAGGTGAAAATGACAAAACAAAAAAGCAAAATGCAATCTCAAATGTCCAGTCCATCAGGAACAAGTACAGGAGACATCAAAATAGAGGACATTGGAGGTAATACACCTGAAATTTCTGCAAAGATAGCAAGTAACAAATCCATGAGGCTATAAAGGAAATCAGATTAGAAATAATCTCTCATGTAAAGAAAGAAACGACAGCATTAAGGGGAGTTGCTCAGCATAGCTACAGAATGCATAGCTTAAAAAGTATGGGAACATGGGAAAATGCTGGAAACCTTGAATGAACTATAAAGAAAAGTACAACACCTGAAAAAAAATTCAAAGAGATATCCAGGAAATAAAATAATTCTATTGAAACTGTTTGAAAGAAGTTGAAAATAGAATTTTGGACCTTGAGGACAGGATTGCAGTTAGTGATCATGAAAGGAAAGGTCTTCAAAAATAACAAGACAGCATGAAATGACAATTCAGCAGCAGAAAGGCAATGAAAAGAGAAACAATATAAGACTGTAAGCATCAGTGAAGTTGCAGGAGTCAACACAAACGACATCGGTAAAATATTCTCAGAAGTAATAGCAAAAAACTTTCCAAACATGGGGAAAGAATCAGATATAAAAATAATTAAGGCATATAGAATGCCAAACAGCCATAACCAAAATAAATCTACACCCAGACATATAATAATTAATATCCCAGAAATCTAGTATAAAAACAGAATACTAAAAGGTGTTAGAGAAAAGACATAGCTCAACTATCAAGGAAAGCTCATTAGATTCATGGCAGACTTTTCAGCACAAACCCTCAAGTCAAGACGAGTTTGGAGCAAATTACCTCAAGCCCTGAAAGAAAACAACTTTCAACCCAGATCGATGTACCCTGCAAAACTTTCTTTGAAAATTAATAGAGAAATAAGACATTTCCATGAAAAAGAACAACTGAAGACATTCATGTCCACCAAAGCAACCCTAGAAAGAGCACTGAAAGACATAGTAGAGAGAGTACAATTCCCAGAACAACAATAGAAAGAAACCACAGGACAGGGCAAGTAATTAAACAATGGAGAAAAGCAGAAAATCAACAGCAGGAAAATAACATGACAAAGTTGAACCAGTACATATCAGTTATATCCATCAATGTAAATGGTCTCAATACACCTATTGAAAGAAATACATTGACCAGAAATGACTGTATCTCCCAGACTTGTTCTGTGTGGGCTGCAGATCTGAGATTGCCTATTGCTCCTTCATCTTCACATTCTCTTAGGTTCCTCCCAACAAGCTGGTTATGGGGTCCCGAGCACTTTCCACATTGGCTGCCCTTCCATGGTGTAGGGGAATGGGACAAGCACCTGCGCTTCTCTGACCCCAGATTTACAGGGAGGTAGCAGGGCATGGGGTAGGCTTTTCCAGCCCTGTGCAGCTACAATGGGGCTTCCCTGATGATCAGGGGTGCATGCAGGTGGGGCTGCTTCTCTCAGCCTGTGGGTCTACAGGGATTCCCTGGGACTCCTGTGATGGTGGTAGGCACCCAGGGGTGTGTTTCTTTGATTCTCCTGGTGGGTGATGGCTGCCCAAAGTAACCAAGACCTTCCAATGGTGGCAGTGCCTAGCAGGCAGAGGCGGATCTGTCTGGCTCTCTCTGCCTACTCTGGCTGCCCGCAGGAAGGTGCCTTCTAGTGGTGGCATCTGGCAGGTAGAGGCAGATCTGCTGGTTTTCTTTGCCCATGATGCCTACCCATGGGAAGGGGCCTTCTGGTGACAGCACCCAGCAAGTGGAGGTGGATCTACTGGTTCTCTCTGCCCATGCTGGCAGGAGGGGGCCTTCTGGAGGTAGCGCCCTGCATGTGGAGGCACCTGGAAGGTGGAGGCAGATCTGCTGGTTCTCTCTGCCTGCAGGAAGGGGCTCTCTGGTGGTAGAGCCCAGCAGGCAGAGGTGGGTCTGCTAGTTCTCTGTGTCCTCGCTGGCTGCCTGCAGAAAGGGGCCTTCCAGGATGGCACCTGACAGGCAGACGTAGATCTGGTTTTCTCTGCCTATGCTGGCTACCCACAGGAAGGGCAAATTGCTATTTCCTGATCCTTGTTATTTGTTGGTTTTTATTTTGTTTTTTGTACCTGGGATCAAACTTACCACCTTGTGCTTGCCAGGCATGTGCATACGCCACTGAGCTAAATCCCCAGCCAAATCCTTGTTATTTGTAAGAGGTCTTTCCTTTCATGATCACTCGCTGCAATCCTACCTTCAAGGTTTAACTGTCTACTTTCAGTTTCTTTCAGGTGGTTTTGCCAGCTTTCATGGGAATTATTGATTTCCTGGATATTTGTATCTGTTTCATGCATTCTATTTCTTTCCTACATTGTTCATTTAAGGTCTTGTATTGGGCTGTGGTGAGGTTTTTACCCAGAGATTCCCAGTATTGTTAAAGAAGGGAGAACAACTAATAGCAACAGATATGACATTTTAGGTAGAGTAGTATAATTAGCAATATCAATAGTATCAAACACAGTTTAAAAACTGACAAACTGTGGTAATTATTAATTTTGTACCTTAAATCATAAAATCAAAATCTACAGTTATATAATGAAACTGATCATAAGTTAGGAGCTTATATGCAAAATGTTTCCCCTTGGTAGAGTGGGGTTTTACCCTGTCGTGGGGAAATTTATGAATAGTGGATAAAACAAAGATAACTGAAAAGGAAGTAAAAGGCTGGAAAACAAAGGATGACATACAAGTTTTGGGAAACTAAAGAGGGCAGAAGAGATAAAATGAAGTAGTAAGCAAGGGACTATCTGCATTTGGTCTCTGAGTTTGGGGGATGGGATTCATTTTCTATGACTAGAGTTCTCCCCAGCCATTTGGAAAAGAGAAAAGCTAAGAAAAAGGAAAAGAGAAAAAGAAAAGAAAAAGAAAGATAAATAAACATGGGTGGCCCTACCTGCCTATTCTGTGTGTCTATTTTTGTGTGTCTTTGTCCCCAAGCAAAATGCTGGCTCATCTAACTTACCATGTGTTGGCTCTTTTTATTAATGTTGCTTTGAACTTTTCTACCCCTCTAGTCCTACCTGTCCATCATGTGCACCCTATTTGGGGCCCTACTGTGTGGCTGGTGTTCCCCTGGTTGCCTGGTCTCATTATTGCAGGGAAGAGGAGTTAAGCTTCTGGATTCCTCATGCTGAATTGGCTGGCGGGTCCCATGATCCAAGCAACACTTTAATAGAACAATTATGGTGGTCCAACACTGCTGTTCATACTAAGGGAAACTACTCTCATAAATACGGGCCTGAGGGGGGCTGTGTGGGTCACTCAGTGTTTGAAAGGATGAAGGGGTACCAGATGATGGGGGTGGAAGAAGCAACTCAGAAACCTCAAGAAGAGCATATTACTAATGGTCCAGAACTCCTGAGGAAAAAAATGCATGACTTGTCAGCTTTATATTGAGACTGATCACCTCTTGTATAAATACTATGGGACATGAGAAGCTGTGATTGCCCAGGTGTGTGTGGTTATGCACTATTTCAGTTCTTCTGTTGTTGAGTTATACTTCTATTTTCCTTCAAAAACTACAGTTAGTGAGTATACATGGCTTGGGGAAAAGGAAGGTGATGTTATAAAATACATAAGGTAAGTGTTTCAAAAGAGATGTATGGGAAAGTGATTTTCTCTAGCAGTTACATCATGGAATCTTACTTCTGTGCTCTGCCTTCAGTGATGGTGCTGGGTATTGACTAATAGGGAAGTATAAACACCTTTGAAAATGGTTTTCATTTGTGATCCCAAGGAGAAGAAGGATAGAGAAATCCTTCTAACCAGAAGTGTTTCTTCTGGTTAGAAGACACAACTTCAGGTCTGTGTTCTCGTTGTGCTTAGCACTTTTTAAGGCTCATAGTTGTACTTGTATCTTGCCCTTACAAAGTCCATGCTTTTGAGGATACTCCTTCAAAATGTCCTTGAGGATACTCTGGAAGAGTTTAATGAATCCAACTTTTTTTTGAGTCAGAGTCTCACTGTATAGTGAAAGCTGGCTTTGAATTCATTTATATAGCCCAGGCTGGCTTTGAGCCCATGGCAATCTTCCTGCCTCAGCTTCCCAAGTGCTGGGATTACAGGCATGAGTCATCATGCCTAACAGTAGATCCATTTATGACTCAATGGATTTGAAGCTGAGAGAATGGAGGTACCACCATTGTAAATGATGGGTTCATTTTGGTGGTGGAAATGAATTTAGTTTTAGCTATGTATAAAAACCAAGTGACTAGGGGACAGTGGGATCCAGAATGTACAATAGATATTGTGAAGGTGAAAGGGGAAAAATGTCTAAAAAGGGAGGGTGATAGCCCTTATTAATTTCCTATTATCTTGTTTTGAAGTCCTGCATTGTTTTCATTGTTTGGTTTGGTTTGGTATTGTTCTGTTTTGTCTTGTTAGATTCTATTTTGTCTGATGGTGTGGGAAGCCATTTTGAAAATAAAAAGATACATTATTTGGGTATCCATTCTTGATCTCCTATTATGTTGTTTTGAAGTCCTGTGTCATTTTCATTGTTTTGTTTTGATTGGCTTTATTCTGTTTTGTTTTGCTTGATTTTATTAAGTCTTATGATATGGACAGCTATTTTAAAGATAACATGAGTCATTATGATAGCCATTGTTGATTTTCTGTTATCTTGTTTTGATGTCCTGTATTGCTCTCATTGTTTGATTTTGATTGACTTATTTTGCTTTATTTTGTTTAGTTTTGTGCACACACCTATAGTCTCAGCACTCGGGAGGCTGAGGTGGGAGGATCATGTGATTTTGAGACCAGCCTGGGTTACAATGTGAGCTCAAGGCCAGCCTGAACTGCACAGTGAGACCCTGTCTTAGAACGACTGGGGTTTTTATCACTGAAAGTATATTTAATATTTTAATATAAAATAACTTATCACAGTAAAGAGCTATAACTTGTTAGATGAGGCATTTGTCTACTATGTTTCCATAGTATAAAACAAAGTCTAAGGCCTTGTTTCTTTATTGTTTTTACTTACATTAGGAGATAGGACAACAATTTTAAATCTTTTATTTTAAATTGGCCCATGCAGGTAGGAAGCTGAGCCAGAAGGATTTCTGGGAGTTTGAGGCCAGCCTGGGCTGCATAGTGAAACTCTTTCTAAATAAAATAAAATAAGATAGAATAGTGCATCTTTTATAAATTGAAACCTAAAGATAATCTTTTAAGGTCAGACATTGAGATATCCATAATCATTTAAGATGTACTGTATGTCTTTAAGATTTCCCTTGTCTACTTTTGTAAAGAGATAAAGATGGAAAGAAAAGGGGAAAGAATGATAGGTTTCTGCTGAGATTCCCTAGGTCAAGCTGTATGAGCCACCTGCCTTAGCTCTGTGTCACATTTCTGTGCAGACCATTCAAACCAAGGTGAACCTGCAGCCTGTCTCACTTTTTGTCATGACTAGTCTAGGCATCTCTGTCAGTTTCACAGAGATGTGTTATCCATATCCAGGGCAAGCATCCCTGTTCCTGACACAAAGCTGTTTTAATTTTTGTCAATAGATCAGAAAATCAGAAAGAAGCAATTGTATACAACAACTTCACTTTTACTCAAAAACTTACACTAAAGATCTTTATGTCCCAGTAGACCTGTGACATATGCAAAGAACTCACAGAGGATTTAAAAATTCTAGCCCAGATGTAGCTTAGCAACTCTAAATCACATACCATTATATAACACAATTATATAATAAATATAAAACTTACTGTTATAGATAGTTTTAGCCTGGAAGTCAACAGTATGTTTTTCAGCTTTACATTATTGAAGGCATGTACATTTCAGAAACGCAAATATATTTAATACATTGTGAGGTTAACAATAATTAGTGTCTCACACAAACATATTTGGATATATGTACTTAGTTTTTACTCTTAAGGCAGAATTTAGATTCTTTTAAACAGTTTTATAAGGTGTAAATGACAACAATTAAGGAACATATTTAGAGGTCTCATAAAAAAGTTTAGGAAATAGTGCTGTTATCTACAGATATAACCAATGTGTAAGTATATTTTATTAACCAATATATAAGTATATTTCACAAATACACTAACAAAATATTTGTTTAACTAAACCCAGTAGAAGTAGATCAGCTTTATCTACTTGTTGAGACAGGGTCTTACTGTGTAGTCCACAATAAGAACCCAACATGTAGCCTAGGTTTGCTTCAAACTCATGGCCATCATCCTGCCTCAGTCTCCTGAGTGCTGGGACTGCAGGTGTGCCCTTTAAAGTTTCCAAAGGTAGGACCATACTTAGAGGGAGATGCCAAATTTTGAATATTTTTCTATGTCTGAGGTCTAGATGTATATTGTAAGAAAGAGAGCACTCATTCGTTATTTTGTGTGTGTTCAATTTATGTAGTCTTAAGCTAATAGATTAGATGTATAGTATATCTTCTTTTTAGATACAGAGATTATTTTATAAGCTAATAATTGTTTGTTTAACTGTAAACTGAATTGAAAGGACTTCATTAGTTGCTGTTTAATTGTTTTTTTGAGACAGGGTCTTGCTATGTAGTTGAGGTTTGCCTTGAATTTACTATATATCCCAGGCTGGCCTCAAACTCATGGCAATCCTCCTACCTCAGCCTCCTCAGTGCTGGGGCCACCACATCTGTCCTTTAATTTAACTTCTAAAACTCACACTTAGTAACCAAAATTTTAGCAGTGGAAAACACAAGAAACTATTTTTAATTTAGTTTTGTAAGCTTAACAAGGGTATCCTAATATGTTAAGAACATTTTAGTAATTTAAACATAAAAACCTTACCTTTCACTTCTAACCATATAAATATCTTATATTTAATAATATTTATTGGGGTTTGTCACCATAACACTGAAAAAAAAATCCAAAAGTCTCATGAGTACAAAACCTGAACAATTGATCCAGATAGCTGCTTTTTTCTTAAATCCTCAGAGGGCAGTCTTGCCTAGCAGTTTTCCAACTGCCAGGAGTCCCCATGTATTTAGCATAAAGTATTTATGTATTTAGTATTTAGATGACTCATGAGAAAAATTATAACAACTAACACTTTTTAAAGTTATATATTACTTTTGACCAAGGAAACTCTTAAACTGTTGTGCACAGAAAACAATAGGTATTGTACTTATTAAACCAGTTTTGATTCTTTGATTGGCTAACACCATGGCTAGAAACATCAGCAATTTTAAAGACATCTTTATTTTTACCACCTGATTTAAGTTAGTTAAGATATATAACCAGAAAGTATTTGGGTTAACATCATGAGTGTCTATCTATAAACCAATTTAAGTACAATATACATGTGAAAAGTGACTAGAAACATCTATGTTAAGATAAATCATACTTTATGCTATTAAACTTTAAGGCTTTTATTTCTAAGTAAGCCTCAAGCCTATTACCCCGAAACCTGTAACATCTTAAGTGAATTTGGTTATTCCTAAACACATATATAACCCATATTTCATAGAAGATCCAAAGAGAGAGAAGTTCACAAGTGCATAAATCAACAACCAAAATTGATATGAACTTAAAAAACTTTAGCAAAGCAATTGTGGATGACTTAATCAGTTTAAGCAGACAAGAACCAACATGCAAAACAAATACTTTTAAATTAGTGTGTACTGCTGTGTTTGCAAAACAAGAGAGTAGAAATGTGCTCCTTTGGCCAGACAGCATTACCTGTGCCCTATGATGACACCTCATCTTGGGAGGGTTCTGCCAGTGTCTGATCCTCATGGTGGATAGAAAGGTCTGCACTGAATATATCTTGATGGCCCCCAGCAGTGAAAGAGAACCCTCTTGAGGATATCCTAAAAGCTCAGACTCCAGAGGAGAGGGCTCCAGTGCAAAGTGGCTTTTTTCTGGAGAAATGTTAGTATCTGTACCCAAGTCTGAAGGAAGTGGCTGAGGGAGTTTCAAAATTGGCTCCCCTGACCCTTGAGCCCTGAAGGAGATGCCAGAGAAGAGCAAGGCCCGCTGCCAGTAGGTTGGATGATAACATGGCCTCAGGAACACTCCTTTAAGTTTGACCTTTTTCCTAACAAAATTTTCTCGCAGAGTCAAGAAATGACCCAAGTCATTTCTGGGTAGACATTGGCTCTATGAATGTTAGGACAGTCATTTCTGGGTAGACATTGGCTCTATGACTGTTAGGACAGGAGCCCAGGCAACAGTCACATCAGGGATCAGAGGAGCCCAGTCTATGGGCTAGGAAACTAACCAGATTCTGGACCCATGAATCTATCAAGACCCATTTGAACAAATGAGTGGGATCTGTCATATTAACAGAGAAAGAGAAGCCCAAGGCTGTGGCTCAGTTCTTCATGGAGACTTTCTGAGAGGGCTCTGATAAGTGGTCACAAGTCACCCTGGGAAAGGGACACCTGGAGAGCACAAGAGAGTTCACGGCTCACCTCATGGAGGACTGCGGGCTGGGAACCATAGGCCTGTCCTCTGCAGGTAATCTGATAGCTTTCAACTGCCCAGAAGAGTGCCCCATTTCTTAGAATGTAAAAAAGGCAGGGAAGGAGACCATGTGTGGGATCCAGCTTTTTTGCCATGCTTGTATGACCATAAAGAACTCAAGCTCCCTGTTGGGACTAAGATACTCTTTAGTCCCAAGAGTGATAGAAGAATGAAGTCAACAAAACAGCAGTTGGGGAACAGAACAGGTGTGGTTCATTAGAAAGAACAAAGAAAACCCCTCAGTTTTGGAAGGGAGCTCCAAAGTAAGGATGGCATAGAGGCGCTGAATCTAGGGTTTATGTTTAGCTTTTGGTGAATGAAAGGAGCAGACGGATGTGTGAAAAAGCAGGAGTGCAGTTGCTGCTGCTTGCCAGGCTTCTTGTACACAGATTTGATTAGTCCTTTGCCCTGTGCATGATAATTAGGCCTTTGTCACTTGTGCCCCAGTTTCCTGAGCATAGGCTGATAAATTTGCTTGCATGAAGTCTTACTCTGCATGAACACATTGTCCAATGGGAGGAAGACAAGATATTAAACTATACATGCTGTTCAGTGATAGGAAGCAAGCAGGATATTCAGGAGTTTAGAGAAGGAGCACCTCGCACAGGCTTCTCAAAAGGATGCCTAGATGAATGAGAAAAGTTGTGCAGGTGAGGACAAGCTGAATTGGAAGGAGATTCCAGATAAGAACAAAAACATAAGGGTCATGGCAAAGACCTGAAAAAGGAAAGAAAAAAAAAGAAGAAGAGAGAGAAAGAGGGTAGAGAGAGAGGGAGGAGGTGAGGGGAAGATGGATTCTGTTTGGGATACAGAGTCTGAGGCACTGAGAGAAGGTATTTAGCATGAAGCTAGATATATGGGGCTGGAATTTAGTGATGACCTGGGATGGTGGTATAGAGGTGAGAGATAAGGAAGTGATAGTTTAAAAATGTGAAAGTTGATTAAACAAGTCAGGTGTGGTATATAGAATGAGAATAACATTTCAAAGAAGGATATCGAAGAAAAAAATGAAGGGATAGACAAAGGAAAATGAACCCAAGAAGGAAAGGATATAAATAGAGAGGTCCAGAGCACACACAAGAACATGTGGCATGTGGAAAGTCAAGACAGAGCACTGAAATCAAGATTTGCTTCTGTGGATAAATTTGAGAGTAAAACATCTAAGGATGGCAGAAGAAACCAACTATACCACTGGATGAACAAAGGACTTTTCTTCCTTGTCAAGGTAACTTCAGTGACATGAGATATGTGGCCTGGTGGTATTTTAGGCTATGTCTTTGAAAGATGTACTTCTTAGACATTGACAGACACAGTGCACAGTTTTCTGAAAAGTGATTTTCCTTCCCCACCTATGTAACAACACCAACCCAGATGTAACCAATGGGAAGGGTTGGGGTGGTAAGGGTGGGCACATTGCAGGCTCATAGGGATGTGTGGCACTGGGCTGTTCCAGGACAGAGAGCAAAATAAGAGCCCCGGAAGATCTCTCAGCAGATAGAAACTGATCCCATGATGCCTGACAGATCTTCTTCCCCCATGTCCCCCTCAACTCACCCCCGACCAGCTCAACAGTGGACCACTCCTGTTGCCAGGTTCTAGACCAAACACTGAACATTCTAGGCCATTACTGTGATTCAGGTGACTGTTCAAACAGCCTTATGCCATGGAGTGGACAACCACTGTGGGTCTTTTAACCCTTCTTTTACTTTCATGGAGAATTTTTCGCTGTATTAGAAGTTGGTTTGCAGTGAGGAGAGAGAAACGGCTCCCTCTCCAGCTTGCAGGACTCATTAAGGAAAAATGCCAGCTTTTCGACAAAGTCAGCCAGCTTCAGAAAGAACACGAAGCCTTAGAGACAGCTCTCAAGGAGGCCCACCTGAAAGAGGAGGCCAGGGAAGCACAGTGTCAGGAGGCGGCCTACAGGAAGGTGTCGAGGGACAGAGCCAAGTTTTGAGGGTGTATAACCTTCCTCCTCAAAGAGCTCAAAGAAGAGCAGTCACAATGTTTTCCACAACAGCAATCAAAGATGGTAGAGATATCCAACAGCTATCCAACAGATATGTATTGCAGAACAGTTAGGACAGAGTACATATTCTTCATGGTTATACAAGACAATACAGTGACCATGTACCAGCCATAATAGGAGTCAACAAACTTCCGAAGATCAAAATGATGTGAGGTACATCTTTATCTTAATGTAATTAAGCTAGAAAAAAGAATATAAGAGTATAACAAATTCCTATATATTTCAAAACTAAGAAATATAATTCTGAAATAACAATGAGAAATAGAATATGAAATAATAGTGATACATGGCAGTGTTTTGCTACACCTACAACAGTGCTTTCAGGTTGGCTTATAATATTTCTGATGGATATAAATGATAAGTTTAAAAAGTATGACACTAGGCATGGTGGTGTGTGTCTGTCCTTTCAGTTCCAGGGAGTCCAAAGCAGGAAAACTTCTAGAGTCCAGTTCAAGGAACAATGAGCAAAATAGCAAGGGCATATCTCAAATACAAACATTTTAAAAGAGAAAGTTAAGCACATGGCATCCAGAAGAAAGCAAAATAATACAGATCAGATTGTAACAAAAAAAAGGTCAAGCCAAAAGTTGTTTCACTCAGAGCTATATAACTGCCAGATATAGAGCTATAGTGATCAAAGGAGAAAAAAAGAAAACTCAGATTACTCACTTTGAGAATAACAGACATGTTACATTTACCAATTACAGATTTTTTAAAATATCAGAGCATATTATGGACTTTATTTTCATAAAATTAAATTTGGGCTAACTTCTTGAAAGAAATTACCAAAGCTCACATAAGAACAAATGGAAACTGAGTAACTGTATATCTATTAAAGAAATGGATGTTGAGATTAGAAATCATCCTACCAAGAAGACTATTTTAGAAAATATTTTAAAATGTATTTCCTGGCCAGACACGGAAGTGTGCACCTATCATCCCAGCACTCTGGAATGCTGATACAGGAGGATCATGCGTTTAAACTCAATTTAGCAACTTAAACAGACCCATTTCATAAGAAAAAAATAGCTGAAAATGGGGATGTAGCTCAGTGCAGAAGCCCTGATACCAAATGCAGAGCTTCAAATTGCATGTTACTCTGAACTTCATCCTCATACTGACTGATATTCTCACCTTCTTCCTGCCCCTGAGCTATCCGGAAAGAAGCAACTCCCCCATGCATTGGTTGTCAGCATCATATATTCTGAGGAGAGATGGCACTTTGAGTCACTGGCTCAGAGCTCATGCCATGTCCTGGATTATAGACAGGGTCTTCCAGCCAGTAGCACAGCTACTCGTTCATTTTGTGTTACTGGCCACTGAATCCAAGGATCGATGAGTTACACCCCCAGGTTTCCCTTCCTTTTCAAAAAAATTTTGAAATAAGATTATGGTTTTCTGGCCTTAGCCTCCCAAGAAGCTGGGATTATGGGCCTGTGCTACCACTTCCAGCCAGTTAGTTCAGCTTTTAACAGATCACCTCACCATTGTGTTAGGCCAGCTATTTTGGAATGATTCCATAGGCATGAGCTCATTGTATATCTCCTTTGTAGTAAAGTGTGTTTTCTTCTGAGGCTGGACAGTGTGGGACGTATTGACGAGAAAGGCATTCTACAAGTTTTTTGGGCAAAGATACCAGTAAAATCTCTGGCAGTGATGGCAGCCCAGTAGGCAGAGTGGCGTCGATTGTCATAAGGATAGAATGTCACTCTGTGATTAATGGTGTAAAATCAAGACTTGAGTATCAGTCTCTGCTACCAGCTGCACCAGCCTTCAGTTGTAGAATGTACTTAATACTCTCATCAAAAACAACTTACTATTAACATATCAAAAATACATTGGCAGTGGTAAGCCAAGCCCATAACTAATTGAATTGACTCAGGTATTGAGTTCAAGGCTAATAAATCACAAGCTTTTTTGGCTGTAACATTATATCCTCCTGTTCACACCACTTGGAACCACACAAAGACACACAAATCTACTTGCAAAGGAACACAGAATATAGGTAGCAAGGTGATTAAATAGGACTGAAGGATAATCGAAGAGGCTTCATAAGATTTATTCATTTTGCCTCTGGACAAAATTCCCTACACGTGAGTTTGGCTTGAAACCCCCACTAGAATTTTATTCAGCAGCAGACAAACCCCTACTCCCTGCAAGTACTTGCCCACAACTGCAGTAGCCACAACTCTCAAATGCAAAAGAGAGTTCTTTCAGTCTCCCTGCATGAATGTGAGACACTTCCAGGACATTTATATCTAAGCCATAACAGAAGTAGGTCACTGGACGTGACCTGGAAGGATGTTTTCTGTTTTCTGGCTTCTCTTTTCTCTTCCTGCTTGTTGGCTGACATGGTTTGAGCACTTTTACTCTGCTGTGACCTTCTTCATGGAATCCTCTGAAACATGGGCCAAAATACACTTCTCCCTTAAGTTTCAGTTGCTAGGTACTTTGTCTCAGCAATGAGAAAGTGACTAATACAGTAGTTGTGTTTATGTATATCTATATTGATCTGAATTATTAAATCACTTTTGGAAAGACAGATTTTTGTTCCTGATTGTTGAGAACTCATGAATCAGATTATCATATCTGAGACTCAAAAGTAATGATTCCTTCTATGATTGAGATTTCCCACAAAGCTATTTGTTAATCTAGAAGTTTTGCCTGCTGTCCATTCCCAGGAAGAACAATCATAATGACTGCACATTATGAGTATCTATGGTGTGTTGTATGTTGTGCGGACACATTTATATGTGGAGCAGACAAAGAGGTGACATAATTTTCTGAGGTAAATATTATTTTCATTTTACAATCCAGAAATCTAAGCAACTGTATATAAATGTTAGGTGTGTAATTTGTCTGGCATCAACAATAATAGCTAGCACAATTTCATTTGGAATCCATGTCTGTTTGTCTTAAGAATATAAACAAGTAATAAAGCCAGGCATTTTAATTGCAAGGGCTTTCAAGAAATGCATTTGCTTTCAAGTCTTCTCATAGAGGCTGCTAAAACTATAGCATACTTGAGTAATAGGAGAGTAGTAGATGTTTTCTTACTTGAACTTTTTAGATGAACTATTTACTTGTGGTGACATCAGTGCTGTCAGAATTTTAGATCAGGAAAATAACCAGTTGTCTTATAAAGCTTTGCCAAAAACCTATCCATAACAGCCTTTTCTGTCTCAATCGCCCTCAGCTGAATATTTAAATTCTGGAGTTTTTCAGCATAAAGCTTGTTCCTCCCCTCCTCCACCAAGTTGGTCATGATGGTCCTCCGTCTGTTCCTGGGATCTCCAAATTTCAAAAGGTTCCCCTTTGGTGTGTGGCCCTTGCCACCCATTTTTAAACTTCATCTGAGAGGATCACAAGCTTTCAAAGTGTTCTCCTGGGGAAGGCAGCCCATCTTCAAAATGTGTCCCCTGCCGAGGTCTGCTGTTCCTAGAATGTTCCCTTTCCCTCCAAAGACCTTGCCAAGCATCTTCACATGGTGTCAGAGTAGTTTCAAGACAGGACAGAGAGCTGCCTCTCTCTCTGTACAGTGATTCTTCAGTGGTGAGGAATAGCAGGCCCACTGCACCATGGGAGGAGAGCCTCTCAGGATGCTGGAGCCGAGTGATGTCACTGATCCTCTCAGCCTGAACCCTTAACTTTACTGATTGGAAAAAAGATGTTAAGGTCAAAGACAAACCATTCATCATTTAGGAATGTAGCTAAGTAAACTAATAGAGCAGGTTGGTTTTCAGATGCACACTACCATCTTATGCCTCTATGTATATTAAATAATGGCATTTAAGTGCTCATGTTCAGAAGAAGAATGCTTTATGGAGAAAAAAACAAATATTTTGATTCAATAATTTTAGTTTTAAAAGCTATTCATTCCCTTTTGTTTTTATTTGGGTTTAATCTGCAGTATCACAAAAACAAAAACATAAGAGAAAAGCAAAACAATGAGAATTACTCTTGATCTTTTATTTAAATTTTCTTAGTATTTACTTATCAACATTTTAATCAAAGAGTCCTTTTCATCCAGTGGGCTTTGTAAAAGTTCCTGTTTACTTTTTAAATTCTTGCAACCTACTTATTCCTTCTGTATGAATATCATTCATCGGAGTCCCTTCACTACAAGACCCATGATGCTGATTGTCTTTTCCTATCAAACAAATATAAAATTTGAAAAGCCAGCATAAAACTTAAGTTTTTAATTTTTAAGCTGGAAAACTGAGATATAATATTAATCTAAATATAAAACTCAAGTATTTAATTTCCCAATTCAATTAGTGTGGCAGCACTTTACAATCATGTTTCATTTTTACAGAAAAGTGTTCTGATAAAAACAGCACTCAGATGCTATTTTCTGGGTGTCTGGGAGCAACAACAGCATACTCTTGACTAAACTGAATGGTTGGTATTTTACAATTAAGAATTACAGTAGTGTCCATTCCAACATTGTCAGTAATCTCAAGAGTAAGTAAAATTATTTTTACAAAGGAATAACTTTCAATATGTGCTGAAATAACTGAACAGTTATTGTTATAAATCAAGGAGGACAAATAATATTTTCTGGAAGAATTTGTACTTTTAAGTAATTTGTATTCCAAACAGTAACACTTTATGATGATACTATTTACAAACGTGATCTCTTACTATTTGCCAGGAATGGAAATAGACCATATATTGCCAGGAATGGAAATACAATATATCTATATATCTATCTCTATCTATCTATCTATCTATCTATCTATCTATCTATATGTATTCATTTAATTCTCAGATGATATGAATGGTATTATCTCCATTTTGCAGATGAAGAAATTGAAAGATTAGATAATTCCCAACTGTCCACATATTAGAATCAAAGAGAAACTTGTAATAATTACTGATGTCCATACCAAACTTAGACTAAATAAATCAGAAGCTCCAGTGGATCTCAGTCTGGGACAATAATGAATGGATTACATGCAAGGTACTTGGACTTCAAATTTAAAGATCAGTCTTAATTACCCTTAATTACCAAAGGACTTTGCTTTAAAATCCTATTTCTATGTTTGTCGCAATGATTTAAGTTTAGAGAAAGAATAATCAGTCCACAAAAAGAATCTGTGTGGCCTGTCCCAGGAGAGCATGACTTGGACTTGACGGTGCTAATGATTAGCTAGACCTACCCAGCTGTGATTTCAGAAGATTGTACCGATTCTTGTGCAGCAGAACCTCAGGTACTTCCTGTATGACTGCTGTCTCTAACTGTGCATTTTGACATTTTAATGCAGAAATCTGGTGTTTTAATTATTCTGTTTGTAGTACCTATAAAATAAAACACTCTTATGTACTTTAAGTTCATACTAATTAGCATTAAGTAGATAAACAATAAAAATGTAGAAGTTATTAGGTGTCAGAGAGTTAAAGTACTCAACATGACTGAAAATGATGCTACATGCTATAATCCCAACACTTGGGAGGCTGAGAAAGGACAATTTCTGAGTTTGAGGCCAGCCTGGGCTACATCAATGAGTTTAAGGCCAACCTGAACTATATAGTGGGACCCTGTCTCAAAAAAATCCAAAAGAAACTAAGAAAGGAAGAACTCAACACTTCCAAAGTCATTCAATAATTGAGCAGTAATACATTAATATATGCACCAAACTCAACTAATATGTAGCAGAACTATGAGATTTCAACCAGGACTCCTTTAATAAATGGCACATGATCATACTGCAATTACTGGGGAAAATCAGATGAAACCTCCATTTTATGTCCCATTATATCATTTAAGAAATTCACACCCAAATATTTAAGAAACAGTGCATGCAGATAAATACATGCATCTATATGATTTTCAACACTAAAAGACAACCATAGAACAGGACATTTATGAAACTGTACAAAATGCAATCAACCCTTACCAGATATAATTGAAATTTGATCTTTATTTTCTTTTCATTTATTTATTTCTTTTCATTTTTTAAATCCATGTCTTTTTAAACTTGTTATAACTAGTTTATATGAAACTTAATTTACATTTAATTTATTTACTATTCTAGTCATAATTTTTCCATATTTTTATACAGTTTTTATAACTGATTTTAATGCTCAGTATCTGATCAAGTGCATACAATGTAAATTATGTTAAATGTTTTTAAACTTGAAGTTGCTTTCTATTTTTCAAAATGATGAGCATCACTACAATAAATATCTTATCCCATAAAATGTTTTCTTGAATTTTGGAGATTTTCCTTAGGATGGATTTTCAAACATAGATCAAAATATAAGTGCTTCATAGCTCTAAATACTTATTACCTAATCAAAAATAGCATTTTGAGGGGTAAGAATATATATAAAATCACATTTTAATATTGAATCATTATAGTAATTGTATCAAATCATTCTTTTCATCTTCTGAATCAACCATATTTATTACCCACAAGTGTAGGCCACATATAACATCTCATATATTTACTCTCTTTCTCCAAACATGTTACATTTATCAACTGGAAATGACTTCATATTGGTACCAAGACAGATAATCACATATGGGTAGTTTTTCATTAAAGATGATTCTAGTTTATTGATTTCCTTGTAGACTCAACAGCACTACCATTAGACTCATCATGCTGTTTGGCATGCTCTACCTCTCTCTTCTCCTTATCTTTCTTTTGCATAGCTTATTCCTATTCATCTTTTTAGGACTAGCTGAAGTTTTCTACAAGCCCCTGTTCCTACCTAAGTTGAACTAGGTACCTTACAGTGTTGTCATACTTTGGTTATCTCTATCACTGGACTTAATATGTTAGAATATGCATAAAGTGATTACAATATATGGTGAATGATGAAATATAAATAATCATTACAATAAAAGACACATTGCCAGAGCAAATTGAACTCTGAGCAACTGTTCTCCCTGAGCAACTGTTCTTTCATGTAAATCATGAAACATGAGAAGATGAGGCAACCAAATGACTCCCACAAAATCAGTACAGAAGTACTGAATGAGAGGAAGTCATAATCTGAAAAGCAGAGAGGTCAGATATGTATCAATGGAGGTAAATTTTAAAAAGATAGAACTAATCATGTAATGACCAAAATGAAACGGATGATTAGCAAGTCTACTGAAGACAATAATAAACAACTAGCAGAGCAAACGAAAGATATAAAACATGAATGTCCAGCATAGGAAACAATGGAAATTCTTGAGAAAGTTCCACACAGAAATCCAGGATATTAAAAACATTATTGAAAGTGTGGGTAGCAGAAACAACCAATGTGAAGGCAGGACAGGGCTGAGGTTAATGATCAATAGAGATACCTCAAAAAACAAAAAACAATGAAGTAACATGAAAAATGGAACCAACAGCTCCTAGATGACTCAAAGAAGACTAATAGAAGAATACAGTAATACCTCAATACATAAACATTGGTGATTGCAAACAATTAAGTTCACAAACAGCCTTTGGCAAAATTTTGCTTCCATTTGCAAACTCCATCTCAGGTGACAAACACAACAATGACCATTTTCCACACAAACACAAACACAGCCATCTTCCCCAACATTTAAAAACAAATAGCCCATAAACAAAGGTACAACTCTAATTGGAATTAGTAAACAATCAGAAGACAGCAGAGGGCCGGGGATTTAGCTCAGCAGCACAAGCACCTGCCTGGCAAGTGCAAGGTCATCAGTTTGATCCCTGGCACCAAACAAACAAACAAACAAACAGCAGAAGACAGCACAAAGAGTGCAAAAAATGTTTACATAATAGCAGAAAACTTTCCAGATCCAAAAGAAGAAGTGAAGCATACACAAGCTGAATAGCCATGATCAGAAAAAAAAAAAAAAAACGTACTCCATGACATGTTAATTAAAATACCAGAAATGCAAAGAGAACACAGAATGAAGTGTTTCAAGCTCTTAAAGAAAATAACTTCCAACCCAGACTGTTATATTCAGCAAATTTATCTTTCAAAATTAATGGGGAAATAAGATACTTCCATGATAAAGAAAACTTAGGTAAATTCATGACCAACAAACCAATGATCCAAGAAATTCTCCAAGGTACCTTAGAAAGAGAGAGTGAAGCTCTCACAGTGCCAAAAAGTCCAAGGAAATGTATATATCCGGTAGGGCTATCAATTAAGAAGAAAGCAAGAAATTGAAACACCTTTAACAGGAAACCAATACAATGGTAGGAAAAAGTCATTATCTACCAAATATAACTATGAATGTAAATGGACTCAACTCATAAATCAAAAGACTTTTATAGTACTAGTTTCTCTTAGCTCACTGAAGAGTAAGTTTTGTGTTTTTATCAGTTTTTTCTTTGTAAGAAAGTATTTTTTGTCTATGACTTGTAGTCTGAGTAATATTTTGTCTGTTCTTTTTAAGATTATGATACATAGTACATTAATTATTGTTATTCTCTAATTACCTTAAGAATTTTTGTTTAACTTGTCATAGAAATAAGGGTGCTTTTCATATTTTCTTTATTAAAAACTCCTTGTATTATGTTAAAATAAAAAATGCCAAGTGGGAAAAACTGAACCCAAAAATTAATGAATGATATAATTCTATTTACCTATATGTTTTTAAAACATCATTATAAATTTGTAAAATAAGCCAACATTAAAGCCAGCAAAATTAATACAACTCAGTTGATTTAATATATCTTTATATGCAAATAAAATGAATAGGGTTAATATGTGTATATGTGTGTGTATATATACATAAATATGTATTATCTTTAGTTGGACTAACAGTCTCTATACCTTATTAACTTTTTTAAAAAAGCTTATGGTAAACATGTACAATTTATAAAACCCAAATGTGTAACATTGCTGACAAGTCAACAATTTTTTTCAAATTTTTGTTTTAAAGAGAATAAAATCAAGCAAAACAAAACAGAGTAAAGCTAATTAGAACAGAACAAAGAAAGCGATATAGGACTTCAAGATAGTAGGAAATCAACAATTGCTACCATTAATGTCTGTTTTCATCAAAATAGATGACCATACCAAAAGACATAATAAAATCAAACAAAACTAAACAGAATGAAACCAATTAAAAGAAAAGAATGAAAGCATAAAAGATAATAAAACCAAACAAAATAAAATAAATCTAATTAAAATCAAACAGTGAAAGTGATATAAGATTTCAAAACAGGATAACAGGAAATCAACAGTGGGTACCATAATGCCTCTTGTTATCTTCAAAATTTCTGCCCATACCATCAGACATCATAAAATCAAACAAAACAAAACATAATGAATCCAACCAAAACAGATCATTGAATAAAACAAAACATTAAATAGAACAAAGCAAAATAGTTATAATGTATTTCAAATACATTGAAATCCCCCTTATTTGCTGTATTTCATGTTGTTAGGCTTTTAATAGATGCTCAGACTATTGGCATTAGGTCTGCAAAGTCAAACAATAGAAGCATTAAGTGGTTTTGGTACCTCAGATGCTATCAACTCAGCCTGTCCTCCAAATTAGCCAGCTACTTTCAGGGGATGTGTGGTGGAGGCAGTGTTGTTGTCTCCCAGCTTACTCACTAGTTGGCTCATGGGAAGGGTGAATTGGCTTTTGGGTGAATTGGTGAATTGTTCTTTTGTTACTCCTCCTAGGTCCAGCATGGCTTCTGTTGACTCATGGGAAGGGCAAATTTGGCTTGTTCTCCTCCTAGAATCCTCATGGCTTGCACCAGGTCATGGGAAGGGAGAATTGGCTTCTTGTTCTCTTCTTACTCCTCGCAGGCCCAGGCCCAGCATGGCTTCTGCCCACTCATGGGAAAGGCAAATTTGGTGTTCTCCTCCTGGGACCTCAGTGGCTTGCAACAGGTTATGAGAAGGATGAATTGGTTTTTTGTTCTTCTTGTTACTCCTTCCAGATTCCAAGTCAACAAATTTTGAAAATATGTAAAATGATAGTGATATTTAGAGTGGTAACAGCAAAATATTGCTTCCAAAGACTCAAACACTGAAGAAAATAAAACAGACAGGCCAAATAGTACTGTAACTATAGGACGTAGACATCAAATGAACTCAGTTTTTACAAAAATTGTTTCTGAAAAATTTTGAAGGGCTCTTTTAAGAGACAATTGCAAAAGTACTCAAAACCTATTTTTTAAAAATCCCACAGTTCTGGGGTGGGGAAACAGCTCATCAGAAAGTGCTTTGTTAGCATATGTAAGGCCCTCAGATTCTCAGCATCATACACACACACACACACACACATGCACACACACACATGACCACACAAATGATCCCACAGCAATACCAATACACTGAACATCAGAATTATAACAGCAGTCCCCTTTCTTGCTACCTCTATCCAGTACTGAAATGGAAGTTCTTAGTAGAACAATACGCAAGAATGTGAAATGAAAGACATACACATCAGAAAGAAAAAAGTAAACTACAGCTATTTACAGATGACAATTTAAGGAAATCATTAGACCTAATAAACAAATTCATCAAAGTCACAGGACATAAGATCAACATATAAAAATCAGCTAAGCAATCAGAAAATGAAATGAAGGAAATAATTTACCTATCATTTTACCTATCAAAAGGTTCATACTTTTAAACCATACATTTCAGTAGTTTTAGCATATTCAGAATGTTGTACATTTAAATAACATCAAAGCAATTGGAACAAATAAAATACTCTGGAGTATATTTGTTTAAAAAAAGTACATGTCCACTGAAAAATATTGTTGAAAGAAGCTACTCAAGATCCAAAAAAGTGAAAAGATGCTCTGTGTTCATGAATGTGACACACTTGAATATTGTTAAGATGGTAAATACTTGGACCTGATTTATGGATTCAGCACACTCCTTATCAAAATCTTGGTGCTGTTTTTGCAGAATCTGACAAGCATGAATTTGAAGAATGGATAAACTGTATATCTATAAAATTGAATATTATTTAGCTATAAAGGGAAATAGAAGGCTGATACATGCTAAAACATGAATAAATCTTAATTTTGCTGTCAGACACAATGTATATGAAACATCCAAAATAACTAAATATATACACAAACAGCAAGTACTGCAAGAAGGAGGGCATAGAGAATGACCATCAACAAAGAGAAGGTTTCTTTGTAGAGTAATGTGAATACTCTCAAATTATACAAAGGTGAGGATTGTACAACATTCTGAATATGCTAAAAACTACCCTGAAATGTATGGTTTAAAAGTATGAACCTTTTGATAGGTAAATTATAACTCAATTTAAACACAAAATGATTGAGGTGTCATGGTTTGGAAACAGTAGAGGGTCCTAAGCCTGGGAGTTAGGAGAATGAGCTGTCTTTACTTAAAATGACCACAGGAGAAGCAGACCCAAGGCCAGATGGAAAGCTTCGGCTCATGCTAAGAAGGTGAATGAAGCTTTCTGGCTACAGCTAAGGATTAGGGAGTCAGCAGAGGAATCTGGGTGTTAGTTACCTAGGCCAGGAGAAGCAGCATGATACGGTGAGGAAGATGAGAGCTGTAGAAAGAGAAGCCTGCAGAGTAGAGACCTTTGCACTTAATGAAGTTTTGTTTTGTTTTTAGTTTTGTGTTAAGACACGGTTCAAGCGGGGCTCAAACTTGTGATCCACCTGCATAAGCCTCTCAGAATGCTTGGATTAGAGGCATATGCCATCATGTCCGGCTTCAACAAAGCCACTTTTAGAGGACAGAAGTTAGATAAGAAACAGAGGCCGATGGAAAGAGGTAGGAATGCAGCACTAAGGAAGCTGCACACAAGTGTTGCTTTTTGTTTTTATTGCCTAAGAGTCACAGTAAAACTCAGGAGTGCCTGACACACTGTAATTATTAATTCACACAATTACACCACTATGTGATTTACCCTATTTCCAAGCAGGCTGCTTGGCACAAAGTAATTGTGCAATAAATGGTTTTGTAAGAATATATTATTGACCTGATCATTTTTATCTTTTGTGTACTAAAAATGACAACCACAATCATTTTATATAAGAGGAAACATTTAAATTTGCATATTAGATGCTAATTCACACATGCATTTCATAAAACCTTGTGAAATACACATATAGTCAAACACTTATGGAATAAGAAACATAGTAAGTATGTATAATCATTGCATGAATCTGCTTGTCTTTTTCCAGCTTTTTGAGAGTCCACTAGGTCCCTGGCTTGTGGCCTCTTTCCTACATTTTTGAACCCTGAAACTGCAGGCTAAGTATGTCTTTATTACACAGACACTTCCTCTCCTGCCTTTAATGATCCTTGTGAGCACATTAGGTTTTTTTGGTAAATCACAAAAACCTTCCCATCTCAAAATCTTAAACATAATTATAACTGTAAATTGTTTTTTTGCCACCTATGGTAACACTAACAGACTGTAGTGATTTGGATTATGTGAGTTAACTAATTGATTGTCCATTTGAATGGGGAATGCTGAGTTGAATTAAATCAGCATGGTTCTGGGTGTGGAAGACCCACTTTATGTCATCCAGGAAGAGAGTGTGAGGGAATGATTTCAACTGATTTTTTTAGGAAGAGCTTCAGCAACTGTACTTGCTGTATACTTATAGGTTGTCCATAGTTTTGTTCCAACTCACTCCCATCCTATGATTTGTTGGATCAATGTTACCTAAGCAACTATACTTGTAATTTTATTGATTGATTATAGTTTTCTCTCACCTTGAACCTGCCCCACCTAGTGGCTTCACTCAATAAAACAGCCTTGAGAAGTAAGGTTGGTGGGCAAACCACTTTCCAGACACCCTTCTTTACCCTTCAGAGAGAAGTTTTCTTTCTTTCAATAAATTTTTCCTACTCTTTACATCAGTTGTTCCTAGAATTCATTCATCAACATTAGAGAACATGAATTTGACATTTGGACATCTAACAGATGAGGATTTTCATGCCCCTGTATCACTGGTGCTTCCTAACTTACTCTTGCTACGTGTTCCGGGAAGATACCTGAGGTAGTACGGTAATTTTTATTATCCCAAGAGCTGCCCTATCTTCATCTTTAAGCAACATGAAGCTGGGGGGATCTGCAAGATGTTACTACACAAGGTGGCTGCACAGTAAGTGGTCCAAGCAGAAGCCACGTCAAATCTCTCTTGATACCAGGACATGTTAGGAGCCTAGAAACACTTAAAGGTGGCACTGGACTACGCTGGGACCAACTTTACTCCCCCATGTTGTCTGGCTTTGGGTGCCCATTCTGCAGGCCACACAGGCCTTGTTAGAGCTGATCTCCCTGTGAGTCCAGCCCTGGTGGAAGGTGAGCCTGCAAGAGTAGTCAGAGTCACCAGTCAGGACAAATGCAAGTGACAGGTGCTCATCCCATAACCTGTGCCAGCCAGCACAAAGCCTGGTGCTACCTTGGTGCTTGCCAGGCAGTCAAAGCTCCACAGACCCGGGAGCCAGAGCACATGTCCCTGCATCCAGGCTCACACTGACACAGGCACTGTAAGATGCTGTGTAGCCCTGTCTTTAGAGCCCAGGCCTCCTCTCTACATGCCTCCTTTCCATGTGCTCCCTGAGCCCACTGCACCCAGGGCCACATCCTTGATCCTCAGCTGTGCTGCCTGAGGACTGTTCCTGCAGGGATTCCAGCCCAGGCCTAGGTCCAGCTCCATCAGTCCCTGAAGCTCCAGCAAGCCTCTGGGAGACCACAGTGAACCATGAATTGTGAGGTCTATAGTACATGTATATAATTTAACTAAGCAGACCTTGTAATTTATATTCATTGGACATCCATCCATTTTAATGTAGAATCTGCAATATGTTTGTAAAAGAAGTATAATCATTGTAAAAAGAATTACCTTGTAAACTGTGAATGAAAATCTTAATTACACAGAGTAGAATGTCAGAGTATCCTAGAAATGGTTGCAGATACCAAGGGAACCATGGTGGATCACATTTTTTCAGCCACGACTTACCTTCTCAATACAGAATCAGCCAGAAGTTCTTCCACAATAGTTATTTTTCTTTGCTTCGTGGAAATTCGTGAATGGTGGAAATCAGCTGAATGGTCAGCAAGAGTTTCAACCTGGAAGGTTGACCTATCTCAGTCATTTTTCTTTGAAAAGCAGAGTGTAACCCATTTTCCTTTGGTTTCTTGTAAAAGCAGGGTAATAAGAGGTTTTACATTTAGTCATGGTGTCCTTCCATCCACACCAACGCTTTAAAGCAAAGTTCTTCACATTTCAAATTTGCATGTTTCATTTTGAAACGCCCTAAATGACAGATACTTTAAAACTGTATAAAAATATGGACTAAGGTTAAGGTTCTGAGACATCTCCCATTGTTTTGAGATCACAAGGCAGCATTCTAAGAGTAGCTCGGTGGAGGAGCACTTGCTCAGCTGGCACAAGGATCTTCTGAGTTTGCTTGCTAGCACTGGAAAAACACCTTATGGTAAATATCTTGTGTAGATGATGTCAGTGTGGAAATGTAGTGTCAAATCGTAGGTGACTATTTAACTGCCAAAACTTTCTAAAGTCATTGTGCCATTTTACCTTCTTTTGACACTAAAATTTAGAGTCAAAGTTTCAGTTGCCAAGATTTGGTGGCATTCTGTATTTTCACCTCTCTGTGCTGTGCCAGTTCAGGCTCTTTGTGGTGATTTTCTGAGAGGGAGCAGTGGCTTTTTGGTTTTTCTAGAACTCCATTTACTTTTTCCATGTTTTGTCCGACAGCTATTTCCTGCTGGCTCCAGGAAATAGCTGTCGGACAAAACATGGAAAAAGTAGTTTGGTTTACCTAGATTTGCAAGGGGTCTGGTGTATGACCCAAAAGGAGGGGGAAAGGACAAGCCCAAGGAAGAAGCCTTCATATGGGGACCTGGGGAAACCTGGCCTGGATTCCTGAAGGGACCCGGGATGTGGTGGACCCCAGTGAGCAGTGGGTAAGGCCGGCCAGCAGGAGGGGAGGATGCAGGCTGGTGGTTGCATGACTTCCTCCCTCGACAGACCATGGACACACACGCTAGGGTAACTCACGTGACAGACCAGCATCACCTGGAATTGCAGATTTTTCCTCTGCATGTCTTTGCCATGGAGCCTGGTGCTGAATAAATGGTCAAGGAATTGAATTGAACATAATGAGAAGCAGCAATTTAAGTGAAAGCAGTGATTCTCTAATTGTGGAGTTGACAATAGGCTGTGGGGAGTGGAGAAGGATTTGGGGTGTTTATATGCCTCATATAATACTGCGAGCATCAGTTCCTACTCTGTGTCAAGTCCGTGTCCTGAGCTCAGGAGAGAGACTGGAACAGATTGGGAGTGCCAGTTTAGTGAGAAGATTGGAAGCCATGGAGCAGGGGACCTGTCCTAGGAGGAGGATGGAGGAGGGGAGGGCAGGCAGTGGCTGAGGGCCTCACATGTGTGTCTGTCAGGTAAGGAGGGGATGGATGGCAAAGTCAGGCAGCAGTGCCGAGGGGAACATAGAGGGATAGGCTGGCCAGGGAAGGGAGGGCAGGTCGCTGTGTGGAACAGTGTTGAGAAGGGGCAGCTCTTCCTCTCTTGCCTCTGCCCTTAGACATCAACACACATGGTGGTGGGCAACTCAATGTGACTGTTTCCTGTGATAAGCAGTACAGTATACCAAGCTGGCTGCATGCTTTGGGACCTGTCATCTGCTTAATCTCTACGTGACATCCATTTAAAAATTTACCCACTTTGGTCAGGTTGTGTTATTCAAACCGGGTATCATTAATTTAGCGATAGTAAGAAACATGGAAGAACAAATGAGCTCCTGGTTATTGTATTTCAGGGGGACCTGAAAGGAGCTTACCCTAGAGGTTGAGGGTGTGGCTCTGTTTCCACCCCAGCCCCAAAGTCACCTTGGTGTGGAGGTGACTTTGTGTCACTGTCTTGTGAGCAGGTGAACTGTCAGGGTCTCCTGGCTGTAACCACACTTTCACTCCCTTGGGCCCTTTCTTTTTGCAGCCACATGCTCTGTAGGATCCTCCTACCTCTGCAACCAGGAGGATCACAGTGTTCACCAGAGCCTCTCAGCCAGATGGTTGCTGCATTGCTGTCTGCTCCTCAAGTGGCCCTGGGCAACTGTTGTCCTAACACAGGAGGTAGCACTCTCAGTGCCCTCCTGTCTAGGAGGCAGTGGTCTGGAAGTTCACTTTCGTCCCGCTTTGGAACCCAGTACAGGAGAATGCTATGGTGCGGGAGGAACAGGAGTCACCACGTGTCACTGATTTGCTGAGCCTGTGCTAGTGATTACCAAAGCCCTGAATGCAGTGCTGTGACTTAATGCTAGGAGGAATCCAGTGGAAGCAGGGGCACCATTGTTATGGCTATGGAAAGCTGTGACAGGGTAGGGGAGGCCTGGTATCTGAGATAGTCGCCAACTCTGTGGCCTTTGACAAACTCCTCATAGAGCTGAACATTGCTCACTGAATGTGACCTTAGGTTTTTTTTGGGGTAGGGGGAAGCAGAAAAAAGGGTATAAATAATACAGAATTTCAAAAAAATAACAGTAAGAAATCACTAGTTGATAAATTACACATTATGTTAGAAGTAGTTCAAGTTACATAATCAAAGCATAAAAAGAAGACAATCAAACAATGACAGTAAAAACTATTCTGTGTGATAAATTAACAAAAACTTAGTAGTCTGGTGATCTATCTTAAACATACATACAGTTATATTCTTTATAGCACTGTCTTTCCCTTTCATTGACCTTAGGCTTTTGAGTCTACAGAGAGCTAGAATTGGATTTTTGAGAATTAGGTTGTATTCTCACCCAACTGAAACATCTGATATGTAGAATTACTTATTTTATTTTATTTTGGTGCTTTGTTTTGTTTTGAGATACGTTCCCTCCATGTAGTTCAGGCTTACTTTGAAATCATGTTGTAGTCCAGGCTGGCCTGAAACTTATGGAGATTTTCCTGCCCCAGTGTCCTGAATGCTGCGATCATAGGTCTGTGCCACCATATCTGGATAAGAATTGAATTTCTGAGGTCAGTTATCACCCTTTGTACTAAATGGTGGTTGGAACTTTCGCCTTTAACAGTGAAGATTTTTGCCACTAGAGTGCTTTTTGTCAGTAATGTGACCTACTTCAGGAGGTCTGATGAATCAAGAGTACCTTTGCCTTAATTACAGCTGCAGTTATTAGTGTAAAATACTAGGTAGTAGTAGTAGGTAGTAATAGTTTAAACATTTACAAATGGTGCCAGGGAATCATTATCAAAAAGTCATCCCCTTGGTGCTAGTAAACATGCAGTTTCAAAAATTCATGGTTAGTAATTTGTATCACGGGTTATTTTTTGGAAAGAGACCTGCTTTGGAAGGGTTATGGAAGCAGCAGTCTCCTGCCCTGTTCCTTCTCCCCTGGTGCCTCTGCAGAGGCAGCCCCTTGGAAGTATTGCTGCTCCCCGGTGACCAGCTCATGGGGTTCTCTAGGCAGTGTTACCATGCTTGCTGCTTACTCTCTTCACTGGTTGGTGCTGTAGTGGGTGCTCCTATAAGTTGCCCAGTTTCCTGGAGTACACGGTGACAGCATGCATCCCCCAGGCCTGGATGTGTTTCCTTTCACCACTCCCTCCCTTCTCTATGGAAGGGAGAGAAGACTGGGAGATCAGAGATATACCCAGGCTTCATGGCCTGGCTGATACCATCTAGACTCTGCTTCTCCCTTTGAGCTTCTGGTGGTTCCCAGAGGACTTCATAGCTCAGTGCCCCCGATGTCACTTCCTGTCCCTGGAAATGTCTGTTCCTGAAGCACTACCTTTCCTTTTCTGAACTGATAAATTTTAGATATTAACTTGGCTGCATGTTTAATATCCTTTCACTTCCTTTTACTTTCCTCCTGTCATTTACCAGATTTTATGGTTGAAGAGTACAGATTCCCTGCTTTATAAACATTTCCACAATTGTAGTAACTTTTCAAATACTTGTTTCCAAGTCAGTATTTTCAAATTTCAGTCACATCCTATCTTGGCTACTGTGGATAGAGACATAGTTACTAAAGGTGAAATGAATTTTACTAGTTTGCTAATCTCCTGTGAAATTGCCACTCTGTCTACTACTATGTTTTCCATGTTATTGTGATTGTTGTTTGTAAATGGAAACCCTTCTCAAAGTTTGAAATAGGGCTACATATTCAAAATGTGCTAGTTCTTAGCGTGCCTTAGTAAGCCTTAGGAATCATTTATTACTTTTATAGAATGTCAAGTAAAAGCACAGTGACAGTGTCAATGAAGTAAATAAATGGTATCTATTTTATCACCTTTTTATCACTGCAATGTCCAAAATGGCCCTAAATGCATGTTAAATAATGGGTAGGTTCTTTTTCTGAGCTTAGGTATTTGTATATAATATATATATATATATACCCATACCAAAAGCCAGCCAAACAAAAAAACCCATATCTACTGATGGTAATTCTTACATCTCATGTCTGTTACAATCCACTTGTTCTCTTACTCTTTCTAATTCACCTGGTCCTCGAGGACTGCGAAGCAGCAGCCTCAGCCAGTGCCCTGCCATTTTTTACTGCAGTCAGCCTGGCTACTTCCACTTGGATGTTTCATGGAGGCAAGAAAACCAACTGGAGTAAAGCCCAGTGTGCTAAGGCAGAAGGCTGTTTAAATCCATTCACTGCTCTTCTTTTTTCCTTAAGCCCAGTGGATAAGGGGAATGTGGTGACAGAGACCGGCAAACTGTAATCAGGTGTGCGCTTCCCAAAGCTCTGTTGGCCTGAAGTGAGGCAGGAGGGGAGTTCCCCGTGGAGGTTGTCAGTCTATACACCGTAAAATGTACCCTGTATTCCTGTTTATAAACTTGTATTTAATATAGAGTTAGGAACTGAGCATCTGCAGTATTTCATATTTAAATTGTCTTTATTTACTGAATACTAATCCCGAGAAAGAGCAGAAGTGTTGGCAGTGAGGGGGAATGGAGGGTGACTCCTGAAGGAAGAGCAGAGCTGGGGCCAAGCAGGCTGTTGGGTGTGGGGCTGTGAGTTGTGTCGCAGGCTCCTTGCAGGTGGGTCCCAAAGAGGCCCCTCCATTCAGTGTTTGGTAATTGGGAAAACCTCAGCTTTGGGGAAAAAAGCCTGAAGATTAGGCCACAGGGAAGAGACTTTTCTCATGGGGATTGCTGGTTGTGGGTCGGGGAGATACCTTGGTGGCCGATGATGTGGAGACCTTCTTGGAGGAGATGGAGGAGGAGGAGGGGATTTCTCAAAACCTGGCCCATTGGAGGGGTTAGAAACAGTGGAGGGAAGGCTGGAGGAACCAAGGCCTTTCTCAGGGCCTGGTTTGGGGCAGGCAGAGCTGAAAGAGGCCCTTCTGAGATTCTCATGCTGGGCTTCCTGGTCCTGCTGGAGAGGAAGCTGAGGTCATCTGCTTGCATGGAGGTCATCTGCCTTTGGTAGAAACGAAGGGTCCTCTCCCATCCCTCTTCCATATCTTGGGCTCTCTTTCGGTAGGTCTCCAGCTCTTCAGCAGTATGGCTCACCTCTTCCAGTATGGACAGTTTCTGCTCTTGATCTGCCTGGGCTTTGCCCTGCAGTCTCAGTTTGCAGTGGCAGCTCAGCACTGTTTGTTGGTAAACTTGGGTCCTCACTGTGAGCTTCTGCTGAAGCTTCTGGTGCTCCCTTCACAGCTGTCCATTTACTGACTGCAGAGATGCTTGTTGAGTCTGGAGATGTTGCAGAGACTCTACCAGTTCTTTCTTATTTTTCTCTGTTTCTGAGACTTGAGTGCAAACTTGGTTTCTTTGTTCTTACATGGTCTTTAAGGAAGCATTTAACTGAGCACCATAGACCAGTTTCTCCGAAGGCACTTTTGGCTGATGACCTGAGCCAGAACCATTTTCAAGTTGACTCTTGACTTCCCGCTATAAGTTCTTAGTCTGTATGTTGTCTTCTGGGAGCCTAGAACCCCAGCCTTTCATGGTGATCAGCAGGTGCTCAGTCAGAGCCTTGACATGCAATTACTTTCTTCCAAAACAGTTGTTCTGCTCGAGCTTGGGAATCTTGCAGTGTGGTTTTCTGCAAGGTGAGTTCACCCACTCACTCCTTCCATCCTTGAGCCTCCTGTGAGTGGCTTTCCTGGAATTGGGCATTCTCACTCAGAGCATCTGTCATTGCTCTCTGGAGCCTTTCTTTGTGCATGTTCAACAGGTTGACCTTGACTTCAGTTACTTCAGATGTGAGTAACATTGATTCCTCTGCTAGGGACTGGATCCTGTTGGATATCTGTGCCATCTTTGATTGCTTTGTGGAAAACGTTCTGATTGCTCTTCTTTGAGCTGTTTGAGGAGAAAGGGTATGTACCTTCGAATCTTGGCTCTGTCCCTCAACATCTTGTAGGCTGCTTCCCTGGCCGCCTCTTTCAGGTGGGCCTCCTTGAGAGCTGTCTCTAAGACTTCATGTTCTTTTTGAAGCTGGCTGACTTTGTTGAAGAGTTGGCATTTTTCCTTAATGAGTCCTTCAAGCTTGAAAGGGAGCCATTTTTCTCTCCTCACTGCAAACCAACTTCTAATAAAGCGAAAAGTTCTCCATGAAAGTAAGAGTGGGTCAGTAGACCCACAGTGGCTGGCCACTGCATGGCACAAGGCTATGTGAACAGTTACCTGAGCCACAGTATTGGCCTAGAATGTTCAGTGTTTGGTCTAGAACCTGGCAATAGAAATGGCCCACTGCTGAGCTGGTTATGGGGTGAATTGAGAGGGACATGAGGGAACAGGATCTGTCAGGCATGATGGGATCAGTTTCTATCTGCTGAGAGATCTTCTGGGACTCTTATTTTGCTCTCTGTCCTGGAACAGCCCAGTGCCACACATCCCTATGAGCCTGCAATGTGCCCACCCTTACCACCCCAACCCTTCCCATTGGTTACATCTGGGTTGGTGCTGTTACATAGGTGGGGAAGGAAAATCACTTTTCAGAAAACTGTGCACTGTGTCTGTCAATGTCTAAGAAGTACATCTTTCAAAGACATAGCCTAAAATACCACCAGGCCACATATCTCATGTCACTGAAATTACCTTGACAAGGAAGAAAAGTCCTTTGTTAATCCAGTGGTATAGTTGGTTTCTTCTGCCATCCTTAGATGTTTTACTCTCAAATTTACCCACAGAAGCAAATCTGATTTCAGTGCTCTGTCTTGACTTTCCACTATCACTTCCTTATCTCTCACCTCTATACTGCCATCCCAGGTCATCACTAAATTCCAGCCCCATATTTCTAGCTTCATGCTAAATACCTTCTCTCAGTGCCTCAGACTCTGTATCCCAAACAGAATCCATCTTCCCCCTCCTTCCTTTCTCTCTACACTCTCTCTCTTTCTTCTCCTTTTTTTTTTTCATTTTTCAGGTGTTTGCATGACCTATATGGGGTTTTTTTTCTTATCTGGAATGTTATGTCAATTCAATTTGTCCTCACCTGCACAACTTTTCTCATTCATCTAGGCATCTTTTTTTTTGAGAAGCCTGTGTGACCTGCTTCTTCTTTAAACTCCTGAATATCCTCCTCACATCCCATCACTGAACACCATAGTTTAGTTTAATATCTTGTCTTCCTGCCATCGGACAGTATGTTCATGCAGAGCAAGGCTTCGTGCAAGCAACTTCATCAGCCTACACTCAGGATATTGGAGCATAAGTCACAAAGGCCTGATTGTTATGCAAAGGGCAGAAGACTAATAAAATCTGTGTACAAGAAGCCTGGCAAGCAGCAGCAACTGCACTCCTGCTTTTTCACACTTCCATCTGCTCCTTTTAGGCACCATAAGTTCAGTGTAAACCCTAGCTTCAGGTGCCTCTATGCCATCCTTACTTTGGAGCTCTCCTCCAAAACTGAGGTGTTTTCTTTGTCCTTTCTAATGAACCACACCTGTCCTGTTCCCCAACTGCTGTTTTATTGACTTCATTCTTCTGCCACCCTTGGGACTAGGAGAGAAAACTGGTTGCATCTTTGGTGCCCAGCAGGGAACTTGACTTCTTCGTGGAGAGGAAAGAGTGGCAAAACAGCTGGATTCCATACATGATCTCTCTTTTTCTCTGTCTTTTTTACATTCTAAGAAATGGGGCACTCTTCTGGGCAGTTGAACGCTACCAGATTACCTTCAGGGGACAGTCCTATCATGTCTATCCTGCAATCCTCTATGTGGTGAGCTGTGAACTCTCTGGGTGCTCTCCAGCGAAAATCCCTTTCTCAGGGTGACTTGAGACCACTCTATTAGTGCCTTCTCAGAAGTCTCCATGAAGAATTGAGCCACAGCCTTGGGCTTTTTTTTTTTTTTGATAGTATGACAGATCCAACTCCTTTATTCAGATGGGTCTGAATAAAGGATAGATTTATGAGTCCAGAAGCTGGTTAGCTTCCTAGCCCATATTCTGTGCTCATCCGACCTCTGATGAGACTGTTGCCAGGCCTCTTGTCCTAACATTCATAAAACCAGTGTCAACCCAGCAACCCAGTAGGTTCCCTAAGAAAAAGGACAAAGGTCAAAGTTAATGGAGTGTTCCTCAAGCCATGTTATCATCCAACCTACTGGTAGCAGGCCTTGCTCTTCTCTGGCATCACCTCCAGCATTCAAGGGCAGTGGAGCTAATTTTGAAACTCCCTTAGCCACTTTCTTCAGACTTGGATGCTGAGAATGTCATTTCTCCAGACAAAAGCCACTTTGCACTACTGCCCTCTCCGCTGGATCCTGACCTACAGGATATTCTTAGTAGGGCTCTCTGTCACTGCTGGGGGCCATGAAGATATATGCAATCCAGAGCTATCTATCCACTTTGAGGATCAGGCTCTGGGAGGACTCCCCAAGTCAAGGTGTTTTCACATGGTAAAGGTAACAATGTATGGCCAAAGGAGCGGATTTCTACTGTCTTGTTTTGCAAGCAGGAAGAGGAAGAAGAAGAGGAACAGGAAAAAGAAGAGGAAGAGGGAAAATAGAAGACACATGGGGCTGCTCTTATCTCCAAACCTCTGTTCCAGAGAGCAGTGCTGAGAGTTGGAAGGAACTTACTTTCCTGTGGGCTGTGTTCTCTATTGAAAGCAGCTTGACATAGTATCAGTATCGTATCAGTATCTAACACCGGGGAAGAGCTCTCAGTGGAGCAGTTTCCTGTAATAGCTCTAGTACAGAGTGCTGTGAGGGACCTGCTCTGTAGTGACAGCTTTTCCAATGCTAAGATAAACTGCCAGTGTAATAAGCATTCTTTACATAGTCATTGGTTTCACAGTGTACAAGTTTATTTTTCTCTTTCCCCTTCTTTTTGGAGTTATCTTGTTACAGCTCTCTCTCTTGTGATTCACCAAAAAGTTAAAAAAATGATAATTGCTCATCCCATAAAATGTTCTAAATAGTCTATTTATAGTTGTACACCCAGAGCTATAACAGATTATGATTGTGCAGCTGGCCAATACATCTACACATATGCCCTAATTTAAAAGTAATTGTTTTCTGTGTGCTTTTTTCATTGTTTGTCTTTTTAATCTGACCAAGATACTGACGCCTGATTATTGAAGGTTTTAAGTTTTTGTCAATTTTGTTTTTTCTTTTAGTTTTGCCCATCTGAACTTGTGGTTTTTGTGTCTTCTGTGTAAAGCGGATTATATATGTGTTTGGGAAGAGCCAAACTCACTTAAGACATTACAGAATGAGTACCGATGGGCTTGAAGCCTACATGGGACATCAAGTAAAAGCTTTAGAGTTTGATAATATAACAGTTATATATGATTCAGATTAATGTAGATGTTTCTATATGTCAATTTTCAGGTATATGTTCTGCTTACTTTGTCTTATAAACACTCACGATACTAGTCCAAAGGCTTTTTGGTTCACATAGCTTAAACAGTGGCCTAGCATAAATTAGTTGATAAAATAAAGATGTCTTTAAACTTGGTGACATCTTCACTTCCTTTCTTTTTAATATACATGTAACACGTTATTTAAGGAAAAAAAAATATCCCAGTATGACTCACCTAAGGCTGATTTCTTTCTGTGTCTCACAGTTGGCTGTCCATGTGCACTGCCAGGGCTGAACTACAAGGAAAAGACTAACAGAGAAACTGTCGCTTACCAATCTAAGATCATGCTATTGTGCCATTTTTGAACATAAATGCTAAGAAGAGGTGCAAATATTGATATCACATGTGCATCCCACTGATTCCTTTTCCTGTACTCAGCCTTTTTTATGTTTTAATTTTCTCCTTTAGCCCTAAACTTCCCATGTGCAAGTAGATTTGAGTTATTTCCCCTGTCTCCTCACATTTGGGTGACTATTAAATAAACATTTTCTCCTTTTCAATACTTGTCATTTTAGTGTTTGATATACTGTGCATCAGGCAAAGTGTGCCTGGTCCAGAAGCATCATTTCTCCTTGAATTTTAGCTCCTTGCAGATCCTGAGATACTATAGATGACCCTGAGCACATTCTGCATTCACTTGTCACAGAGACCATCCCCAGGCATTTTCCTGTTGCTCAGCACTGCTGACCATCTGTGCATAATCTCAGGCTTTTATTCTGTAGAAGCAGTAGCTGATCTGGAAGACATCTTATCCTGCAAGTAACTTCTATAGAAATGACGAGACTTCCTTTTGTCTTTCTCTGTAATTTGGCTTCCATTGTGAGAACCCTCCTTTTAGAGATGTCTGATACTTGATTTCTGACAGGAAGCTGTGGATTGGTGTTTATTGAGAGAGTTATGATTTTAAAAAGAATGAAAAGATCTTTGTCAGTGGAATTTCTCTTTTAACTTTCTGAAGAAAATGCTCTTCTGTCCTCTTTCTGGTTTTGGGGACACCTAATATTTGACTTCTGGAAACACTGCTGTGGTCTTGTTTGTACTTCACTTCAAGACTCTAGAGATCTGGTTCTAGCATAAATAAAATAAGTATATCTTTGACTAGCTTTGTTTCAATCCATTCATTTATATTCTCCAAATTAGGGTGACATAGCTATGTGTCCTGATCAGGGAAAAAAATTTCTTATATATAATTGCTCTCAGGCCTAATATTCTTAGGTCAGGAGAGAAATGGCCTGAAAACAGACTCTCAAGACTGTATTGGGTAGAATTTAATTCAGATCCATCAAAATAAACTGTTCTCAGAATTCCTAGGCACAGCTTTAGGGAGAGTTTCTATATTCTATTCTTTTTGCAGGATTTTTTCCTATACTACTTACAGGTTTTCCCCTCACTTTTCTAAAGTAACTTTATTTTTCATTGAGTGCAGATTTATATTCAATTTAATGGCATTTGTATATTTTATTTATTTAACATATATTAATAGAATTTCATAAAAATGTTAATTGTAGAAATGACAGATTCAGTAAGGTATTTCTGTACATGTCCACATCATGAATGGATCATTTCTGTGTATCCTTTTCCTACTCTAATTTTTCTATTTCTAGCCCTGATAATCAGTCTCCTATTGCCATGAAGGTTATTTTTTATTGCTGTTTCTATATATGTGAGGACATGTGAATGTGGCTGTCCTTCTCTGTATGATTTAATATGATGTTCTCAAATTCTGTCCATTTTTAAAGAAAATCCTGTAGACTGCATTATATCATCCTGATTTTAACATTTGTACTGTGGTTATACTTACGAATGTTCTTGCTTTTTACTTTGTTGTTTGCTTTAAAGTTTTTATTTTTTATTAGTGCGTGTTTGAAACACATAATGGTCAGATTCCCCTTGAGGAGCTGCTACATGGACACAACACATCTTAACTCTTTCTTCATCCTTTTCTCCTCTCCTTTCTCTCTCCCATCATTTCTTGATCCCCTTCTCATCTGATGAAGATCTACCTCCCTAATTCCTACCATCTGTAATTTATTTTGCTCTTTATTTATAGTTTGGGCTTCTCATATAAGAGAAACTATGTGATATTTGAGTTCTATCTCTTTTTTTCTGAATGGAATTAGATAGGTCTCATTGTTGAAAATAAATAACCTGTTAGTATAAATAAGTGTTTATAAATGTATCCCTCATGTAATGTAAAGCCTTACAGTTATATTGCATTAAGTAATAGAGATAAAGCTTCTGTGTTGTTTCTAAGTAAACTGAAAGTCTGAAACATCAGTTGCTTAATGTATACTCGAAGACTCTTGGCTTCTTTAATTCTGCCAAAGGACAATTTATTTTTGGTTGTATTCATACATGTATCTCACAAACTTTTGGTATATGGACTAACAGTTTAAGCTTTATTTCCGAATCTTCTCTAAAATGTAAGGTTATTAAGAATTAAGCATTGTAATTAACATATGTAATTCTACATGTAAAAATTCAAAGTATAAGTTATAGTTTAGTGAAAGAATCTATTAAAAGGAAAATTTATTTTAATGAAGGAAAAATAATTTTTTCTGAATTCAGTGATTTTATAAATATTGGTTAAAAGTACAGTTAAGATAAGGCAGAAAGAAAGATGTAATGAAAGTATGTTTTTGGTAAGCAAAATTAAAGATTTCAGCAAGTCATAAGTTGATGCAGGATGAATTTTATGAAAGAAAATTTACATATTATCTAGAGAGGTATAATTAGAAAAAACCCCCTCAATTTTAATGACTTAATATAAAAGTGGAATCTGATCTTCTGTTAAAAGAAATGAAGTTTTACTAAAAATATTGCTCTGCTTTTAATCAAATTTATACGAATTAACCTAGGAAGTAGACTGTGTGTGACATCAAGATCAGAACATTGAATAAAGTAAAACAATTAATTGGAACAAAACAGAATAATACTGTATTTCAAACACAAGATAGAAGCAAACCCCCATATTTGCTGCATTGCATACTGTTATCCTCCCAGCAGATGCTCAGACCGCTGGCCCCAGCCCTGCAAAGTCAACCAAACAATACCGGCATTCAGTTGCTTTTTGTTCATCAGTTCCTATAAACTCAGCTTGTCCTTCAAACCAGCTGGTTGCCTATAGTGGGGGGGGGGTTGGTGATTTTACTATATTATTAATATTTGTAAAATTTATAAAATCTACAGCTCTTAATATGACTCTATCAGTCAGGATTGTTATCTTAAAATGCTCTATACAGTAAAAATACCTAAATTATTGTCAATTGCTGAACTCACATCCAAAGTCCAGTATGGCTTTTCTAAGTCTTTTTTTTTTTTGTCATCTTGAGACAGGGTCTTGCTGTGCATTTCAGGCTGGACTTGAGTTCATTTTGTAGTCCACGTTGGTCTTGAAATTGCAAAGATCCTCCTGCCTCAGCCTCCCAAGTGCTAGCAATACAGGAGTGCACCGCCACACATGGCTTCTTAATCTTTTTTTTAATCTAAGTTTTAATTTTTTGTTGTTTTTTATTTTGAAGGTAGTAAAATACAACAAAATAAGACAGAACAAAGCCAATTGAGACAATGCAGTGAAACTGGTACAGAGCTTCAGAGCAGCATGCCAAGATAACAGTAATAGGTGCCATAGTATATCTCGTTATCTTCACAATTGTGCACTCAATCAGGTATAGAAAAATCAAACCAAAAACAGAACAGTATAAAACCTATCAAAACAGAATATTGACTATAGCAAAACAGTTAGTTTTGGGGACCAGGGATTTAGCTCAGCGGCTTAAGCAACTGCCTGGCAAATGCGAAGTAGTAAGTTTGATCCCGGGTACCAGAACAAGAACAACAACAACAACCAACAAAAAATCCCCAGTTAATTAGAACAAAGCAAAACAGTGAAAACAATATTTGCCTTCAAAGAGAAGATAGAAGAAAACCCCCCACATTTGCTGTATTGCATACAATCATCCTCCCTCTACATGCTCCTTCCTTTGGCCCCAGGTCAGCATAGACAACCCAATAATACAAGCGTTTAGTTGCTTTATGTGCCTTAGTTGCTATCAACTCTGGCTGACCTCAGCACCATCCAGTTGCTAAATGAGGGTGGGTGGGGGAATAGGACGTTTGATTCTCAGCCCATGTGCCAGTAGGCTCCCAGGAGACGCTGACTTGTTCTCCTCCTGGCTGGCCCACTTCTCACTAGTGCCACAGCCACTTACCAAGAAGGAGGGTGTGTTGCTTTCTGGCTTAGCCCCCTAAGTTCCAGTGTGGCTGGATCTCGGGAGACACTGACTTGTTTTCTTCCCAGCTGCTCACTAGTGCTGCAGCCACTTACCAGGAAAGAGGGCCTGTTGCTTTCTTGCTCAGTCCCCTAAATTCCAACATGCTGGATCTCAGGAGATGCTGATATCTTCTCTTCCTGCATTGCTCTTAAGTTTTAATTCTTTATAATCAGAGTCACTGGAAAGATTCTAACAAATACACTTAATTGCAGTTTTTTTTTCAGTATAGAGAATTTCATAACTAGGTAATAGGAAATTAAAATGGCTAATGTATTGTATATAGTTATCTTCAAAGAAGTTGCTCAGACTATAAGATATAGGCATGCAAAATTGACCAAACCACATAAGCACACATTTTCTTTTCCCTTCCTTTTCTCCTTTCCTCTATCCCAGTTATTCTTTCCTTTTCAGCAGTTTCTTTCCCTTTCACAAAGTCTATTGTAGATTTTAGATCTATTTGCTCTTTTAGTTTCTTACACTAGGGAGACAATATGATGTTTACACATGTGAATCTGATTTATTTTACTTATGAGTATTGTTGCCAGTTGCATCCGTTTACCTATAAAAGCCTCAAGTTTATCCTTCTTTATAGTTAAGTAGTGTTCCATTATAACCCACATCTTTTTGATTTATTCCTTGGTTGATGGTCATTTGGGTTGTTTCCAGGATTTAGCTATTACAAATTGGGCTGTATAAACTTGGATGCACATATATCATTGAGGTATGATGTTTTCAAGTCTTCTGGAAAAATGCCCAGAAATGAGATAGTTGAATCAAATGGAACCTCTAGTCCTAGTTTTTTGTGGAATCTCCACACTGATTGGCACAGTGGTTGCACCAGTCTACACTCCCACCAACAGTGCAGAAGAATTCCTTTTTCCACACTGCCCCTCCAGCATTTGTTATTGGTTGACTGCTTGATTTTGGTCATTCTTTCTGGAATGTTTTGATTTGCATTTCTCTAGTGACCAATGATGTGGAACACTTTAAAATATATTTATTTACCATTTGTATTTATTCATCTGAGAAGTGTGTTTTCATCTCAGATGCCATGCTTGTATGGGTCTTTGAGTTTTGGGGGCCTGATTTTTAAAAATTCTTTATAAGTTCTAAACAGAAGTCTTTTTTTTTTGTCTCAGGGACAATTGGCTAAGATATTTTCTCAATTCATGGATTTGCTTTTCACTCTGTTGGAGATTTCATTGACATGCAAAAACTTTTTAATAATATGAGAACCCAGTTGTTGATTTTGGGAAATATTTCCCATGCAGTTTGATTTTTGTTCATGAACTGTACCTATCCTTGTGTCTTCAAAATTTCTTCCTACTTGTCTTCCAGTAGATTTAATATTTCTGTTTTCATATTTAGATCTTTGATCCATTTTGAGTTTAGTTTAGTGCATGGTGATAGGCATGGGGTAGTTTTAGATTTTGGCATATAGAAAGCCAGTTTTTCCAGCACCACTTATTTGTTTTGCCCCTTTGTCAAAGATGAGGTGACTGAGTATGATTGTAGTTGTGACTGTATCATCTAATATATTCCACTGAGGTTCAGGTCTGTTTTTATTGCAGTACCATGCTAATTTTATCACAGTAGCTTTGGAGTGTAATTTATTTTTTTCTTTTTCTTTTTATTTAAAGAGAAACAAAAGCATGTAAAGGGTAGAGATAATAGAGAAATTTTAAAAAAGAGATAAGAAATCACTAGTTGATAAATTACATATTGTTCTCTTAGAAATAGTTGTTCAAGTCACAAAATTAAAGCATACAAAGTAGATATTCAAACAGTGAGAGTGTAAACAGCTATGCATGCATGAGTCTATACATGTATTTCTATCCTTTCTGTATTAGAGGGAAAAACAAAACTTAGCAAGACAAAACCAAACAAATTCTTATAAAAACATGAAACCAAAAAGTTGTATAAAACCACAGTGCAAGGTGATCTACAATGATTACTGTGTTGTTTCTTATTATCTTCAATAGAGTTGTCTATATCATCAGGCATAATTGAACATAGCATTATAATTGAATATAGCAGTACATAACAATATTTGTCAAAATAAATCATTGTAGACAGTATAAAACTTCAAAGGCAGGTAATAATCAACCCATAGTGGATATTCTAGTGAATCTTGTCATTTTCAGTGCAGTTGCCTATACTCTCAGACTTAATGCTATCAATCATAACAGCTTTGAATAAAATCTATCAATACAAAACAGCGAGCCAACAAACCAGATTTGATTACGATCAGTCATGGTAAAACAGTGTAGGTTTTGCAGAGTTTTAGATTAAGTTAATAGGAAATCGAGGATGATTACCGTACTGTATCCTGTTATTTTCGGGATTACTGTCTGTGCTCTCAAATCTAGTACAGGTAAATGACTGGAACAGAATATAATACATCTAAGCAGAGTGGTGTGAGTAATTTGGATTTTAAATCCTGGTGCACTATTAACAATATAGTGTATCAAGGCCATCTATGTTAGAAATTCTAGCCATCCTTTTCTGCCTCATTTCTGCTGTGCTATTTTTCTGCCTTTGTTTGTCTAGTTTTCTCCTTCATTCTACTGCCTGCCCCACTCATTGAGGCCTTTCTGTCACTGTTCCTAAAATTCTGGGGTTTTCTTCTCTCTCTCTAGAATGTCCTTCAGCATTCTCTGTAGGGTTGGATTGGTAGTCACAAACTCCCCCAGTTCCTTTATGTCATGGAAGCATCTTGTTTCTCCATTAATTGCTAGTGACAGTTTTGCAGGGTACATCAATCTGGGTTGCAGGTTATTTTCTTTCAGGGCTTAGAATACTTCACTCCAAGCTCTTCTTGATCTGATGGTTTGTGTCGAGAAGTCAGCCATGATCCTGATGGGCTTATCTTTATAGGTACTCTGTTTCTTTTCTCTGATGGCTTTTAATATTCTGTTTTTATATTGAATTTCTGGTATCTTATATGTCTGGGTGTAGATCTGTTTTGGTTGTAGGTGGCTAGAGTTCTATATTCCTCACATAACCAAATGTCATTTTATTTTCCCATGTTTGGGAAGTTTTCCTTAATTATTTCCGTGAATAGCCTTTGTAATTCACCTGTATGTATTCCTGCTTCTTTGTTCACATTTCTTATTCTTAAATTGTAAATTCTCTTGTCTTCTAGCCTTTGTATTGTTACAGCCTGTTTCCTTGTTATTTTTAAGAGATCTTTCTTTTCATGATCAAACATTACAAACTTGTCTTCAAGTTTTGATAGTCTATCCTTAGTTTCTTTTAAGGCATTTTGCCAGCTTTCAATGGAGTTTTTAATTTCCTGGTAGTCTCTGAATCTGCTTCATGTATTCTCTATTTTCTTTATGTTCTTTATCTAATGTTTCTCTCCTTTTTTTGTGTTCCTCCCTTCTTCTGTCTGTATCATCCTGAAAGATGCTGCCTGAGAGCATTTCTTTTATTACTCTACTCATATCCTGCTTTACCTGATTTAATATTTCAGTTTAGAGCTCATCTACAAGGTCCCAAAGATATCTCTTAACATCCATTGAAACCATGTCTGATGTTGCGTGCTTGCCACCCTCAGTCTCCCTTGTTTTTCCATCTCCTGGATCAGTGCTCTCAGGGTTCTGGGCTGGGGGCCACCTCCTGCCTCTCTCTCCTGTCATGGTCCTGGCTTCCTCCACACAGTTTACAGTGCAGGTCCCTGTTGGCCACAGTTGCTCTGAAGGAGACTGGCGAGAGACCTCCGCACTCTCCTGCCTGCCCCTTCCCACAAGGCCAGCCAAACTTCAGGGGCCTTCACCCCATTAGTGCGTGCCAGGCTCAGGGATTCAATTTGGGACGTCTCATTGGGTCCCGGCCAGGGGTGCAGCCCAGTCCAAGCAAATCCCATGAATCTGCTCTGGGGAGGGAGTAACCAACTGAAGTCACTGTCACTCTCAGTTCAGCCTCCTCCTGCCTGATTCCAACATGTCGCCCACCTGATTGCTCCCTTCCCGTTGAGGGGGGATCTCACTCCCAGCACTGACCATGGATCAATAAAGGTTCCTCCACTGGCTCCACTCTCTGTTGGGCTCACCAACCCCTGACTTCAGCGCTGCTGTGCTTCCTGTGAGTGGCGGCAGGAACGAGTTTGGGCGGCTCTGCCTGCCGGCGCAGATTCAAGGTGGTGCACACTTGGCGGGTCATCGCAAAAATGCTGTGTCCCTTTATTTTTTAGCTGTTTCAGTTGTAGTCCTGGAGTATTTGATGAGCTTTTTTAAGTTTTAATTTCTTCCTATGTCAAGAGGATCCATCTCCCTCTGTCTGGGTCTCTCCAGGGTGTTTTATTCTGGCATATGAATTGTTTCTCCCGGGTGGCTTTGTATTCTGTTGCTCACTGATCGGCCATCTTGTCTTCCTCTGTTTTTATTCTTGGTTTTGATTGTTTTTAGTCTGTTTTAAATTATTTGATTTCAATATGTATGAAGGTATGGACAGCTATTTTGAAGAAAACAAGAAACATGGTACCCATTACTGATTTCCTGGTGTCTGGTTTTGAAAGCCTGTAAGGCTCTCATTCTTTTGTTTTGATTGCTTTTATACTATTTTTATTTGTATTAGCCTGTGTGCTAAGGTATGGACAACTATTTGTTGAAAACAACAGACATTATGGTAGCCACTTTTGATTTCCTGTTGTCTTGTTCTGAAATTCTGTTATTTGCATTGTTATGCTCTGATCTGCTTTGTTTTGTTTTGTTCTGTTTTGCTTTATTTTGTTTTGTTTTATTCTCTTTAAAATAAAAAAAAATCACCAACAGAGTGAAAAGAAAACCCGCAGATTGGGAAAAGATTTTTCCCAACTGTTACTCTGAAACCTTTCTACCTAGAACATACAATGAATTGAAAAAAATCAGGCCCCCAAATCCAAAGACCCAATCCAAAAATGGGCATCAGAAATGAATACACACTTCTCAGATAAAGAAATACAAATGGCAAATAAATATATGAAAAAATGTTGAACATCATTGATCATTTGAGAAATGCCTATAAAGCAACACCGAGACATAATCTTACTGCAGAAAGAATAGCTAACATTAGAGAAATCAACAAGTAAATGCTGCAGGGGTTGTGGAGAAAAAGAACTGTTCCTTCTACAATGTTGATGTGATACTAGTCAGGTAAAACCACTGTGGAAACCAGTGTAGAGATCACTCAAAAAACTAAGACTAGGGATTCCAGTCAACCCAGCTATTCCCCTTATGGGCATTTTCCCAGAAGAACTGAAAACATCATGCCACCGTGATATATGTGCACCCATGTTTATAAGTGCACAATTTGTAACAGTCAAAGCTTGGAAACAAAATACCCATTAGGTGAGGAATGAATAAAAAAGATGCAGTATTTTTATACAATAGAAGCTATAAGAAGGGAAAACTTGAGGGTTTTATAGGTAAATAGATGCAAATAGAAACCATGCTCATGACTGAAATAAGTTACACATTGTGTAAACACTGTATTTTCTCTCTAGTATAAGAAACTGAAAGTAAATAAGATCCAAAAATTACAATAGATATAGTGAAAGGGAAAACAATGCTCAAAGGGAAATCATATTGTTTGATCAATTTTGCATGCCTGTGTCTGGTAACTTGAGCAACTATTTTGAAGATAACAATATGCAACATAACAACTATTGTTAAATTTCTATCATCTTGTTTTGAAATCCTATATCACAATTGTTTTTGTCATTGTTGTTATGGTCATTTGGCTTCCATTGTTGTTCTTTTTGTTATTGTTTATTTAATTGCTTTTCTATTTTTCTGTGCATTTTTTCTCTTTAAATAAAAAAATTAAAAATATAACAAATAATGCTGAGAAAACTGGCATCCCATATGCCAGAGACTAAAACTAGACCCATGTCTCTTACCATACACTAAACTCAAATCAGAATGAATCAAAAATCTAAATATTAAAACAGAAACACTAAATCTGATAAAAGAGAATAAGTAAAACTCTTGAGGCTATAGTTGTAGGCAAAGATTTCATTATCAAAAGCCTAATCACAGGAAATACTACAAATAATCCACAACTGGAATTGTGTCCTACTAAAAAGCTTTTTCACGCAAAAGGAATCACCAAAAGAGTGAAAAGACAACCCACAAAGTAGGAAAAGATTTTAGCCAGATGTCCCTCAAAGGACAAATATCTAGAACATGCAAAGATTTGGAAAAAATCAGATCCTTCATATTCCAAGACCCAATCCAAAATATGGGCATCTGAGATGAATACACACTTCTGAGATGAAGAAAACAAATAACAAATAAATGTATGAAAAATGTTCAACATCATTGGCCATTCAAGAAATGCAAACTAAAGTAACACTGAGATTTCATGTGATACCAGGAAGAATGGTTATCATCAAGAAATCAACCAATAGCCTGGGGATATGGCTCAGGGCACAGCACTTGTCTGGCAAGCACAAGGTTCTGAGTTTGATTCCTGGTACCAAAATAAAAATAAAAAAATCAACCAATAACAAATGCTTACAGGGATGTGGTGAAATACGAACACTTCTTCACTGTTGCTGGGAGTATAGATTGATGCAACCATTGTGGAAATCAATGTGGAGATTCCTCAGAAAACCAGGAATAGAGGTCCCGTTTGACCCAGCAATTCCACTGCTTTATATCTTCTTAGAAGAACTAAAGCAATCATATCACAGTGCTATATGTGCACTCATGTTTATAGCAGCCTACTTTGTAACAGCTAACCATTGGAAATGACCCAAATGCTCATCAACTAAGAAAAAGATTTTTTAAAAAGACATTTTTAATATAATGGAGTACTACAAGCCATAAAAAAGAATAAACTTCAGACATTTCCAGGCAAATGATGCACCTTGAGACCGAACACTTAAGTGAAATACATCAGACATACATGGAAATATTGCATTGTGTCTCTGCTGTGAGATACCAAAGGTATAAATAAAGACCAAAGTGTGCAATAGCTGTTATGAAACAGGAACAAATTGTTCAAAAGAAAGGGTAACTGGGGGTGAGGAGGAGAAAGGGAAAAGAAAAAAACTATAAAAGATGGATAAAACACAAAGCTTTGTAAGTAAGGAAGGTAAGGGTGTTGAAGGGACAGGAGGGATTTGGGGGAAAAAGAGGAATTAGGATATATCATGTTCACATGCAAATTTCCTATGATGAATGTGATCATTATATGTATCTAAGTTGTACCAATAGCAGTAAGAATTTTTTAAATGGGGGGGTGAGAGAATGGAAAGACACCCCTTGTTCTTGGGTAAATTGAACCAAAATAGCCAAAATGCTCATACTTTCATAACTGATATAGATTTAATATAATACCATTCAAAATTCCAACAGCAATCCTCATAGAACTAGAGAAAATAATTCTAAAGTTCATGTGGAACAAGAAAAGACCCAGAAGAGCAGGATAGCAAATGTATTCCCAGGTAAGAAGAGCAAAGTAGGAGATATCACAATCCCAGATCTGAAGTTACTGTTTATTACAAAAATCCCAGGATAAAAATAGCATAGTAATGGCACAAAAACAGACAGGAAGATCAGTACAACAAAACAGCACATGCAGAAACTTGACATGGCACATTCAGCTATTTGATCTTTGTCAAAAGGGTCAAAAAATACATTGTAAGAAAGCTTCTTTAATAAATGGTGCTAATTGGCTACTTATATGCAAAAGATTAAATCTAGACCCATATATCTCATCATTTACTAAAATAAAATCAAAATGGATCCAAGACCTAAATAACACAACAAAAACAATTTAGACCATCAAATAGGAAAAAACTCTTGAAGACATAGGTGTGTACACAGAGTGGCACAAGAAATAGTACTGAGAAAAAAACAAGTAATATCCAGAATCAACTAATGCAATCAAATTAAATTGAAAAACTCAAAAAGATTAGACCCCTTAAAAAAAAGACCCAATTAAAATATAGGTAGGTAACTCAAATGAATTGAGAAGAAACACAAATGGCCAATAAATACATGAAAAAATGCACAGAATTACTGGCCATCTGAGAAATACAAATTAAAACAACACAGAAATCAAATAATAATAAATGCTGTCTAGGCTGTGGGGAAGAGGAAGTCTTCTGCATTGTTGGTGAGAATGAAAACCGGTACCAACACAATGAAAAACAAAATGGAGTTTCTTCAAAAAACTAAAACTAGAAATTTCATTTGACCCTGATATTCTTTATTTAGGTATCTGCTTAAAAGAGTTAAAGGCATCATATTCCACTTATATATATATGTGCCCATATTTACGGCAGCACAATTCATAATAGTTAACTCTTGGAAGCCACCTATATGCCCATCAAATAATGAAGGCATAAAGAAAATGTGGTATACACAGTTGAGTCCTAGTCTACCATAAAGAAGCATAATCTCAAGTCATTTGTACGAAAATAGTTGTACCTTAAGAATGTAATATTAGAACTTAGCAGAAGCCTGTATCAGGCATAGGCTGCCCAGAACCTCCACCGTGGGCCTGCCCTGCCTCCAGGAACTTAGCAGAAGACTGCATCGGGGTAGGCTGCCCAGAATCTCCACCGCAGGTCCACCCTCCCTCCGGGGTAACTTAGCTGAAGACTGTATCAGGCATAGCCTGCCCAGAATCTCCACCTTGGGCCCGCCCTGCCTCTGGGAACTTAGCCAAAGCCTGCATCAGGTGTAGGCTGCCAGGAAGCTCCACCGAGGGCCTGCCCTGCCACCTGAAACTCAGCCCAAGCCGGCCTCAGGGGTAGGAACCTCCCCTGTGGGCCTGCTCTGCCACTGGGAACATTGAGGAGGCCTGCCCAAGACTGAAAACAGCCTTGGACTGCTACAGATGGGCCCACCCTCCCACCTAGAACATCAGAAGATCTCAGTGATATCCACTTAGTGTGAGAAAATTTGGAACTTTGCTCCCAGGTGGTGAAGATTGGAATACACTGGATTGACTGTATCAATGAGGTGAGTATACCCCTAAAATAGAGGTGTACAGTAGATCAATAGGGCCAGTAGTAAAAACCCCCTCCAACTAACTGTAAGAATTTGGTGTGTCTGAAAAGAGTGTGTGTGATCCCCTCCTACACATAGAAAACACCAGGCAGAGTGAAAATGACAAAACGAAAAAGCAAAATGCAGTCTCAAACATATAGTTCACCAGAAGCAAGTATAGGAGACATTGAAATAGGGCACTGCAAAAGTAACACACCAGGAATCTCTGAAAAGGTAGCCAGTGAAATAAAAAAATACAACTGCACCAGGCTATAGAGGAAATCAAATTAGAAGTAGTCTCC